>OMOT01038956.1:0-14278 GCA_900312575.1 Acanthochaenus luetkenii
CTAACGCTATCATTAATACTGCAAAGACAGAAATCCAAAAAGAAATAACAACAGCTCAGTGATCCAGATGGTCGGCCAACATGATGGAACATTATGCGTGTCGAGGACGAGGCTCCCCGGGGGGAAACTCCTGAGGATGAATTATTCCCCTCCGTCCAGGGGAGACACCGCTGAGAGCTCCTCCGCATCCTCTGCCAGGAGTTTCCCCCCGGGGAGCCTCGTCCTCGACACGCATAATGTTCCATCATGTTGGCCGACCATCTGGATCACTGAGCTGTTGTTATTTCTTTTTGGATTTCTGTCTTTGCAGTATTAATGATAGCGTTAGTCTGCAGTGCAGCAGCATCTGTTAGTCCCTCTTTCAATCACGTTTATTTATATAGCCCTTTTATATAACACTTTTATGCATGTCTCAAAGGGCTTTACATTGCTGCATACGGCATCATATACATGCTACATATACATCATATACCGTACTGCACACAAACACTTCTATGGGCAATTTAGGGTCTTCAGTTCACCTGACCTGCATGTCTTTGGACTGTGGGAGGAAACCCACATGAACACGGGGAGAACATGCAAACTCCACACAGGAAGGACCGGGGTGGAGATTCTAACCCACGACCTTCTTGCTGTGAGGCGACAGTGCTACCCACTGAGCCACCGTGCTCTTCATGTCCCTGTCTATATTTTCCCCTCTCCCCCTCCATGTCTCCTTCTCTGCTCACTGGACTTACACCAGGCAGCCACATCTCTCCATGTCACAGATGTTTTATGCAGCTCTATGTGGAAGAGCAGGTGGCTCCAGGACAGCCGGTAGCTTGGAGCTGCCAGAACCAGAGCAGTCTGGGAAAATGCCACGTGCTATAACAAGGTCATGGCAGATCTAACAGGTAAAAGACACCATGCTGACAAAATACAACGTGCATTTCCACAAAAACATAAAGTTGAACTTAGAAAGTAATCTTTACAAAAATGAATCATTCACATTTAGCGGGGACATGAACAGGTAAAAGGATAAACCCTTATTTTGTTTTCTGCAACTCATGGAGCTCATCTAAGTGATCTGTGGCTCTGTTAAGCCATTTCCTGTTTACTGGACTGAATGTCAACTGACACACGTGACAGCAGTCTGTCAGTTGATGCAATTTCACTTACTTACCGCCCTTTAAATCGCATTACCGGAAAATGGAGAAGAGCGGCATGGCCTCAACCGTGAAACGTCCGGTCCAGACAATGTGGACTACACATGCACATTCAAATCACAGCATGCAAAACACTTTCATTAACAACTGCTCAGTTGACTGTGTGTAAGGATTAGTTCCCTATATAGATCTATAGTGTAGCTACATAACCCCAACATGTTTGATAAGGTCTCTTGTTTGCTCTGTGCAAAGATCCTGTTTCAAATTCAAAACAGGCCCAGGAAAATGTCTCTTGGAGAACCAACCAACAGCCTAATTGGCAGTTGTGGCTAATCTAATGGCCTAAATATGCGTTATTAAAGCAGGGGGGAGCTTTTTGTGTCTGCCACAGGTTTGATCACAACAGAGCCTGAATCTTAATGACTTCCCACATGACTGCATTTGCCCCTGGGAACGGGGATTTGGTGTCTCTCAGCTACCACACTAGCTGTACTGATGTCATTAACCATGCAGTTTATAGCGTGGAAGGCCCCTCTCCACTTTGAGCTTGCCATAAGCATGCAGTCTGCATTTTTACACATTTCCTTGGCATTGCAGTGCATCACATGCTCTAATCAGGCTGCAGTCTATGATACAGATCTGGGCTGAAATGGCATAATGGGTTGTTTTCACGCCAAATCCTGTTAATGGTCATAAATATATTTGATCGACATCAGAGCCCCACTCAAATATATCAACTAAATGCCTAAAATCTGATTGCCCTATACAGATATAATCTTTCCACTATTTTCTTTTCTTAGCTCACCACCCTTCAGGCATGCAAATAACACAGAGCCGGCACAAATAGAATTGTTATCCACACACACAAAATCACTGTTCAGCTCAGCAGCTTCAGTATTTTCTGAGTCCTTGGGGTGAGTTATTTAGGAGAGGGTAGTTTGCTGTTCCTGGGGAGATTACTGTAATTAAGCATGCACTTCATTACATACTGTACATATGTATTGGAGTATGTAAAGACAATTAGGAGTCTGGTATTACAAGTAAATATGTGGGTACAAGAACACCTTTAAAGAAAGCATTCTCCCTTTGTCTTTAAAAAGTCTGAAAACAAAGTTAGACTGTCAGATGTGAACCAAAAAAATGATACATTCATAATCAACACAAAATAAAACCCACATCTCTGTCAAAGATGCCTTATGGTCCTCTGGTGAAAGGGATGATAGTCAGAGGGAGAGGGAACATGGAGGGTGAAGGGTGGGAGGCTTGCTGAGTGTTTGATACTGCCCATGAAAGAGAGATTGCATTGCAACTGGGGGTAACTGACCACCAAAGCCTCGGGATCAACAGCAAGGCTGGAGATGAGGAGCAGGGATGGTGTGTACAGCGCCTGCAGGGCGTTGAAGGGGCTCTTAAAGGGCTACAGCCTCCCGTCTCGCAGGGAATTGGACAGCAGAGAACCTTTCTGCTCAAAGTGTTCTGTCCATGTCCCCGGCGACAGGGATCACAAACGGTTCCCTATTCGCCGCTCCCTGTGTTGCCTCAAAGGGCTGCTTTGACTTCTCAAGCCCACATCATACATACTGTGCACCAATCGGGAGGCTTGTGCCTCGAGAATGGCATCTGGTTGCTACAACTTCAAAGCTTTCATGCGTGTAACAACTTGGAATGCCCACATCCAAAATGATTTTTATTGCAGCAGATATTGCTTGTAATAATACCAGTACCCCAAAAAGCAAGAATCAATGGCCTAATCCACTACAGACCCGTCGCCTTGACCTCTGTGGTCATGAAGACCTTTGAGCGGCTAGTGCTGCCCACCTGAAGGCCACCACCTCCCCCCCCTGGACCCCCTGCAGTTCGCCTTGTATGTTCGGTAAATCTGACAGGACATGAACACAGCGTTATGAAAGGTCAGAAAGCCTGCCAAACTGACATGGTCATTCGTTTACAATGTTATCCAACATTCAGGGAGTTGTTTATTGTTCAGAAACATATTTTATGTACATTACATAGAAAGGGAATAACGCCCAATTCCAGAATTCTCCAATATTATTTTATTTCTAGGGATGTTTGTTTGGTATATAGTTTATTATCAGTATGTTTATATATTGTTAGCATATGTTTGTTTGTAGTGTGCTTGCTGACACATTGTTAGCAGTATGTTTGCTGGTATAGTGGTTGGGTAGTATGATGGTTATATTGGTATATTCTGGGACGCCGAAACTTACTGTCGAGCCTCCTGGAGGTGTTGTGGGCATAATTTAACAAAACATCTGTAACCCTTTCCATTCGATAACCCTAATGACATGCACTCGCTCACACACGCAACCCTGTAGCATTTAGATCAGGTGGCTGCCTGTCTGATGGTCCTGTAGATGTCTGAGCCTTAGCCTGATGACCTCTGCAGTAACCATCAGTAGGTTAGTGGATCATTCTTTTGACATCTGAATTGAGCTTCTGTGTGGATGCTTGCCCTGGATAATGGCACAATGGGTTGTTACATCACATCCTGTGTATTGGTAGATGTTGTTTTCCCTGTACTGGGTGCATAATAAAAACCGAATATACTGTATACAATATGTGGTATTTGATGTGCAAAAATGTATCCTAAATCAAAAGTAATTCACTCGGTTCATCATTTAATATTTGTAAAACATAGAGAATCCGGTTGGTAAGTCTTCTCATTTTGCCACAGGAAAGGACACAGGTTACTCACAAAAGGGTTGTAGGGCACATTTTTGTTACAAATCTCATTTTTGGAATAAATCTTCATCAAATATAGTTAAAACTGTAGATGAGTGCAACCTTCCAGCGCCTCTCACTCAGGACCTCCACAGCAATGAGAGAGTTGGGGATGCAGCAGCTGTGGAAGGCATTAGCAGATCAAACCAAGCACTGTCTGTACGTCTAGTACCTCTCACCGCTGCCCGGCATGGTCATAACGCTCTGCTCTACATCATATCCACTTCTGATTTATACTGGTGCTGAGGTGTTGGCAGGCCAGTAAATTCCCCTCCTCATTGGAAATGCTGAACAAATGAAACACATGTGCATGCTTAATAAATTGAACACAATATGTAATCTGATGGCGAGCAACATCTGCCGGGAAGGTCTCACGGGCGCAGAACAACGCGTGGCATTTTCATGGACGTCGACTCTTTAATCCTATTTATGTGACGGTTCCGTCACGAGGGAATCCGTTATTTCAATATTTTGGACTGAAAATCATGGTGACAATCAGACGTGTGGCCGTTTACTCCGAATGCAATCTCAGTTAAAGGCACACGCGCTGCAGAGGTTGACGTTTCCCTTTCTGATGTCGTCAATTCTGAGATGAGAAATGTTTCCGCAGCCAGAGGACAACCCCAGAAATGTTAGCAGAAAAACGTGAAAACTCAGGTCAGTGACACTTCCATAAACAGAAGTCCCTTTGAATCATTTGTTTGGGGTCCTAACCCTGAGTGTTTTTACACCGCTGACCATATAGGGTGCAGACTCTCTACAGGGCAGCACTGTTTACACCAGAGTAATCGGGCCAATGGGACTTTTATAATAATCAGTGAGGCTCTTTTTTAATACATTAGCATGCCTGCTGCCCCTCTGGGCTTGACAGGTTCCAGAGTAAAAGAGGCAGATATCTCAGTGTGAAAGGTGCTCTGTCTCCAAGGCAACGGAGCCCTGACGCGGTGTAGGGGCCCCCATCGTGAGGGCTGTTTATGTAATCCTACATATTGCTGTCTGCAGGACATTATTGATCTTCGGGGGAGCTCAAGAGCAAGTCAAGCCCTGCTGTCAGACTGTATAAACTAGTAGATTCGTAATGAGTCTCTCTTAGAAAAGTACAGCTCCCTTCAAAACAACACAGAATCTTTGCACCACTATGTTGAAAGACACAATGAAGCAGGGTGGATAGAAAAGAGAGAGAGCTGAAGGAGGAGGGGAGAAACAGAGACAAACCATGGCCAGCTCTGACCTAACCATGACTGGGTTGCATGGAATAGTCTGCTATGAAGATTGAGAGAAGAGCTGAAGACTCCTCAGTCTGATTGGCTGAATCCAGCCAATCAGGGCCCTGGAAGGGATACCTTGACAATTTGACACTGCTCTTTTTCTTTGCCCAAAAAAACAGCGTGTCAACATTGACAGCGTTCCCCCTTGAAACAAAGTGGTACCACTAGCTGCAAGCTAATGAGATTGCTGCTAGCTCTTACCCATTGGTTTCAATGCTAAACATGAACAGTACAACAGGCTTTTCCCCACACTGCACCTACAATTACTCTGCTTATTTGTCCACAATCACTTAAGCCATCCGCTCAATCATCACCACAGATTTTGTCTGTGGTTACAGATGGTATAGCCAGCAGAGACGACGCCTGCCTTCGAAACCACATAGACCTACTGGATTTGGATCAAATCCTACCAGAGATGTCTATCTTCTGTTTCCTCATCATTGTAATCCTAATCCCATCTTCCTTGTGTGTTGTCTAAACCAAGAACACAATAGTGATAAAGTGTGAACTAGCACTTGTTAGTGCAACTTGCAAGGGTTTAACTGTGGCTCACATACTGCTGCAAAGAAAAGCATTGATCTCTGCAGAGACACACTGGGTCAAATCAACAGCCTGAATATAGCTTACAGTACATGGAGTATTATGCTCCCAAGTTGTATGAATTTACTAAAACCAACACAACAGTGCTCTTTTATTCTGTCCAGTACCTAACGTTGAGTATTGGGACGTGTGTGTCACCGTTAACAGCACACCTCACACACGCATGATGGTCTTTATGTGTCAATGTTTCTCATGTCAAACAAACGTCAGTTTCACCGCTCAAATCTATTAGCTATGAATTAAAAACATATAAATACATTATCTATATGCATATTAAGGCACTGTAAAATAGCAGCTTTATATTTGGCCTTTTGGCAAAGACAATCCTACTCCAATGTGAAAAAGACCCCAGTCATAGATTGAAATAGCAAATTGACTACCTCATCACCCTGAACCAAGGAAAAGAATAACTAGTAAAATATTGAGGTATCAAGCCTGACTTTACTTGGCAGTACAGTTCCCATGGTGTTATCTAGTACTTTCAAAACAGGTATTGGAAAGGTCGGTATGTTTCTGAAGTATTACGTAGTAACTATTCAGTTATGATTGCACAACTTACAACATGAACATAGTACTGTTATGCATTTCCAGTTGAGACGAAGACAACTTAATTGGGAATTTTTGATCCACATTGCATTTTGGGACTGACATCAATCCAGGATACAATCATATTTAGAGCATATGGTCCATTTTATGATGCATGCATGCATTCAGTTTTCTAATCATAAAAATGTTTTCACCACCACATGTTCTGGTCCCCGTCTCTGAATGTCATTTCCGGTTGCAGAGCTTTGCAGAGCTTTGCAGAGCGGCCCTCTGCAGCTTTCATTTCCATGCTATATTTGACCGTTCTCTTTAACTACAGCTCTGCTCCATTCACCTTTCAGTGGTGCTTGGGGCTGTGAGCGTAATTTCAGCATTCTACGCACACCCTGTACATCTGTTTTCTGGATGACAGCTTTCACTGATCAGCTGGGGCTTCCAGTGGACCAATCAGAGGAAAGGTGTGTATTTTCTATGATTATTGGTTGAGGGCAAACATCTGGATGCATTTAGGGCCGGGTACTTGGACCTGGGTTATTTGGTTTGGTTGCAGTGCAGATTGTAACTCTAGAGGCCTGGCAAGGCAGTTCCCTGCGCTGGATCTGGGTTGAAAAAACAAATCTTAATAAAGTCTGGCCTTCCCTTCTGCAACTTCTGCTGTGTGGCGCTTGCGGGCCCTGGCAGCAAGGAGCGCTGCATTTTCTATCCCTCAGGAACATTCACATCTCAATGAATTGTATCAGAAAGATGAAATCATACTGTCTGTGGTTAATTAGGACAGGTACTTAGAGAAAGGATGAACAACAAAACAACAAAAGGTCCTGAACATTTCCCCTGCTTTATGCAAGTCCCAGGTCAAGTTTGTTCACAGTTCTATTTCCACGTACAGAAATACTACAATTACAGTTATTACATTAGCTAAATATAAGGACTTTATTAAGACGAGATGTGTGGTGAAACCCTGTTCAAAAACGGGTTCTCTTAGTTGACAATTATGAGGCGTAAAAATGGTATTTCAAACCAACCGACAATCACATAAGCAGGCACAGTCTAAAGCGTGAATGTCATCTGCTCAAAAGATAATATGCTTGTTTTGATGGAAAGCCAAATGAGCATGGCAAAGTTCAGTCTATTGAAAATAAACAGCAGCCGTCCCACTCTGTGTTTGCCTATGAGTTTTAGAGTAATTAAAACAGTCACTCAGAATGGTTAAACACAGTTCAAATTTAGAATATGGATCAACATTTTCCACAATACTGGCGGTACTATGAGCAAATCTATGCGATGGATCTAATAATGAGTTTGTAGGCAGATCATTGGAAATTGTCTGTCCTAACTGAACAGCAGTAATGTGATTTGATTCGATTTGATTGATTTGCATAATAGAAACAAAGCAGCAGAAATACAACAACAATAGAAGAAGAAATAAATTGTGCATGTGAGATTTCTAAAACCCCTAGAGGCTTATATAAGGAATCTCACCTCAATATGCAATGAAAGCAAATACAAAAGTCATGTGATCCATGAAAAAAAAAAGCAACCAAGAGTTCAAAAAGTAAACGTAAAATATGCAGCATAAATCAACGTGTCTTGTGCAAGTTAATGGGTTAAATTCAGCTCCACCATTGCCATATTCATTTTGGTGTCTGAAATCTTCCATTTGATAAGCAGATATATAAACAGCTTTCTCAGATAAGGCAAGTTGTCCAAATAGAGAGACATATGGATTGGACGAATGAATGCTGTGTCATTTTTCCCCCAAATTTGTTTTCAGTTGGGGTTTGTGGCTTGGGGCCGTAAGTTTGGCAGGAACATGTGTGTGTGTGCGTGTGTGCATGCATGTGCCTAAGTGTGTGCGTGTGTGCATGCATGTGCCTAAGTGTGTGTGTGTGTGTATGCATGGATCCAGTGCTTAAAAAAGGAAGACAGACATTAACATTAACTGATTGGGAGATGTTTGTGGTATAGGGCTGGTTATGATTGAGCTTTTTCATTATGAGCAGTGTAATTTTAGGCTATAGGTTTTTTCATAACTGGAAACGCTCAAGTGTTTTCCAGCAATAAGTAAGAGGGCCTCAAATCTCTTAAAACAACACACACACACACACACTCACTCAGTACCCATGTGCCACAATCAAAACAGACTTTTGCAATTCAGCAAAATGAAACTGTTTTATGAATTCTGGCAGCACTATGAAACATACCTTTTTTGTGCAGCAAGAGTCAGCTACAATGTGAGGCAAAAGTTAGTGCACAGACTACAGCTTCAGCATGGCTAAAGGGGAATTCCCTCAGTAGAACAAGAACGCTAACTGGACCAGATAAGCGCCCTTATTGCACAATACATTCAACTACAACCTGTGGAAACACAAACATGAGACATATCTCACCAGAGACTAGGAAGGGACGCATGTGGCTGCACTCACTTTAAATAGGTATATTACATTAGTACTAAGTGTAACTGGCTTAGTATCTTTGGGTTTAATCCCTGGTTAGCTTCCTTGGTATCACATTACAAAACTCAAGTTCTTAATGTTATTTAAGAACATTCAATTACAGTGCAATACAACACAGACTTCATTTCCCACTTGGTCAACCCATTGGGAGCTTTATTATTTTTGCTCCATTTCCATGGCACTATAATGCAAATAGAATGTATGATATCAAATATGATGACGTCTTCACCAATCACACCGGCAGTCGGTTCAACTTAATGACAGACTTGTCATACCACCAACCGAGGGTGTCCGGGTCCCTGCAACATGATCCGGAACACTTGCTTTCTCTTGTGAAATGTGTCAAATAAAATGTTCTTGTCTTGTATCACCAAAAGCTTCCAATGCAGTGTGCCAGAATCTGAAGCAACCCCCTTCAAAGTCGAAGTCTCTTTGGTTCCAGCGCATCGCGGGACGGGCGGTTATTGTTCTGACCACATTACAGCTGGGTATTTGCTACAGAACAGGAAGAGGTGCTTTGATTGGAGGTGTAGGCAGCCACTTCATCTGGCCTCATGCCCTTGTAAGTCCAAAACATCTCGATTAACTTACTTTGGGTGTTTGGGATACCAAAGGTCTGTTCCAAATTAGACCAGCCTCCCCAGTGTCAGTGTTTGGAGCACTGTCAGCCAAGGAAACTGGAGGCCTCCTCCTTTCTCTTGAACCAGTTTTGGTCATGCAATAATGTCAGGGGTGCAGGCAATCAGTGACTAAATCCATTAGCTTTAGATACTAAAAGCAAAACAACAAACTCAGCTGGACATGAAAATAATCGTATCGAAATCTATGATCTCACCATATGGCTGTTGATCTGAGGAGTTGTGTGAACAAACGGCTCGATGAGGTGGACGAGCGTTCATTCAACAGTTATAATGAATTAGTCATCCGCTGGACAAGAGCCTCGCAGCATGAAAGATCCCCCTTGGTCAGGGACAGGACCCTGGAGAGAGGGCAGTATGGGAAAGAAGACAGACGAGATACATACGTGATATCACAGAGGCTTGAAGGGGTCAGAAGGATTTGGGACGTGCGGACCAGTCATCCTAAACATGAGCTGGCGTAATGAGAGGTTGTTTTGCCATTCGCCCCGGGCCTCTTCCTCTCACACTGTACAACATCACGCTGCTTACGGCTGTGTCCAAGGAGCGCTAATCAAAAGCAAAGATGGGGCGAATCCCAGGGGGAGAGAAAGAGGTAAAGAACGAGTGTGAGCATGCACACATTCATTAGAGTGCACTGTACATGAGTGTGCATGACGCCCCCACACACACACACACACATCTCCAGCCAGAGCTCCACATGGTCTGTATCATGTTATGACCTCACCGGGGAGACGAGTCATGACTTCACTGCAACACATCATTATTACAGCCTATTGTTCTAAACCAAATCCACGCAGGAGATATCTACTCTGCCCTACGCGGCTCGTCATCATGAACCGTGTCATGACACGCTGTTCTCATACTATGATAATCCCCAGAGCGACAGAGGCATCAAGAAAGAACCTGACGAGGAGGAAAAAAGGACACAGAAACTAAAATCTTGTGAATAATGATACAAATTTATTGGGCATAAGAGGTATACAAATATCATGCGTATTTACAGCGTATACTTTTTATTTTTTACAAAAAACAAAGAAAACAATAATGGCCAGCAAATGTTTTACACATATACAACACCCCAAAATGCATTATTGGTGTCAGAGGTCTAAATCTTCATCGTCTGATTGGAGTTTTACTAAATTAAAAAAGACAGCAACAAAAACGTGTAGGGGGCCTCAACTTACTGCAGTATAACCCAGAATGAACTAAACTTGGTACACAAAAACATACTCTCTCACACACACACACACTATACACAACGTACACATTCATAGAAAAAGGTGAGGTAGTCAAATGGTATGAAAAACATGACAAAAAGAAGTACAATCAATAATTCTAGAGGTTCGTTTACACATTGATATTGATTTGTGCTCCAAACAGCTGTTTTTAGTGAGTGGGTCTATCTTGAACTACTTCAGTACATACTGTACTGGAACAACGCTCCTCTCACAATTTCAGTTGACCAAGGAATCATATTGATAGCATAGCATAGCCATTCATTCATTGTCTATACCCGCTTGTTCCTATTCAGGGTCACGGCGGGGGTCTGGAGCCTATCCCAGCATGCATTGGGCAGAAGAAGGCAGGGAGCATAGCATACTGACAGCGAGAGCAATTTTACTCCAACTCTTCAAGGACGGACTTCAACATTTCTCATGAAATGTATTGACAGTGTAAGAATATCCCTTTAATGATCTCAAATGAAAGGATTAGACCAAGAAAGCAACTTGAGCCTGAGCCTCTTTACAGCGTGACCCAAGAGGGTGGAAGGGATAATTACATATTGTAGATGAATTTGCCACAGTCGATAAGAGGGGCCACAAAACGACAGGAATGTCACACAAAAACACACAAGAAATCCCACAATGATCACTGATTATAGGTTACGGCATACGTCCACGTTGCAAGAGACAACGTGTTCCACAAAAGTGTTGATGATACAGAGTTGTTTTCCAAGATGAGATTCACAATAATGCGACTTGGTGATAACGCACCACACAGTTTTGCTGTATGCACGTGAGCGCCACTGAACAAAGGTCTGAAATGTGTTTTTGGTAGGGGACGTACCTGACCGAGGAGCCTGGCAACACAACTGGATTCACTTAATCAGCTAGTGCCAGGCGGCTCTAAACAACACAACATTTCAGGGGGCTTTACAAAGTGACATTGAAACGGTTCCAGAAATAAAAACAACAGGTAGTAGACCCTTCTCCCCCCTTCATTGTAAATGAGTACATACATGCATACCTTTTTATATATTCCACTTTCATATTCTTACATTTGGTTTAACTGCTGTCATCAGTGGTTAAGCATTGTTTTCTCTGGATTTTTCCTTTGGATCAGGGGGGAAATGTTTGCATTTGCACTCAAGTCAGTCGACATGGCAGCTATAGCTTGGGGCTCTGGGTTTTGTTGATAATTTATATCGGATTGCTCATTGTGGTTACTGAATGAATTTTATCATTAACTAATATGATAATGTACAGTTTAATATACATTGCTACAGCTTATCATCATGAATGTGAAGATTTAAGATATGGATTCAAAATATATTAATTTTACAATGCTATATAACATATAATTCTCTTATTCACTTCATATGAGAACATTTTAGTAAACACATTATACAAAGTAGTAGATCTGCAACAACTTCAATAGTGAGTGAGTAGTTGGGAATTCATAAAACCAATAGATGACAAATTATAATATCAATTAAACAAAACATTATTTGTTGTATCCCATGTACATGTAGAGAAGAAATATTAGCAGGTAATGCTTTATTTGTGAAGAATTGACATGTACTTGTTTGCTCGTAACACGTTTCATGACACAGTCTTGTTCAATTTAGAGAGACTATTGTTGGGAAAATAATTGTCTTTTAATGGCTATTTTTTGTGTTACGTAAATTGAATATTAATATTTCATAATGGTATAATGTAGCCATTATGAAAGCTTACTATTCATTCAATGTGAATGTGTCATGAAACATGGCATGAGGCCTTAATGAATATGCTGAATAACTCCCCTACGAAAAAGTGTTACCTATGAGCACATACAGAATTCACAGTACTAACACAAATAGAAGACTTTTCTTTTGGTAAATATATTCCAAAATATAATTTTATACACAAATATATATTTATATACTCTGCTCCGTCTATAGAAACCTTTATACATGTTTACATAAAATACAAAAAAATCTAAAACTTTGAGATAATATACATTCTGTTTCTCCTTACCAGAGACAAAGCAACATTGGTACAAAGAAAATGAACCCTATCATTCCCTGCTCGAATTTGTCCCACACTCCATCTCATAAAAACACATATAGGTTCAAAGAAGGCACACTAGTAGACATTCATATTATTCTATGACGGTGGGGTAATCTTGGGTTTGCAATTATAAGACAAATAACATATTGGACATATTGGCAAAACATGAAAATATGTGTCCATAACAATGAGCTTAGCCTAGAGCTTATTCTTTTAAAACAAGTGCCACGATTTATACGGAGAAGATAAACATAACTGGGATGAGAGACCCAATGAAATGTGGAGTATTAGATTATATACTCTGCACCTGGTTTCATAATGTAACAAAAATACTCTAATTCATGATTTGAAGGTGATGCCCAATTAACACCTTAGTTCATCCTCTAAAAGTTGCTATTGTCATTCAGCACTGTAGTTCATATTATATTAGTATTAGAGTTCGGGGAGAGGGCCAATATTAGCTTGCACCTCACAATGTAGCCCAATCCAGAAGTAAAAAATAAAATAAAAACATAGATGAAATAAAACTGCACATACTCTGCCTCATAACATTTGAGATTATTTACAATATTCACAAAAACATACATATCTTTACAACATGCCCCTGTGAAGTTGTGTGACATCAATGAAACTTGAGACTCAGACCTTAGCTTAGACCTAGGACTGATTCAACGCATTACTATAACTACTGTATAGTAACTACAACATGCACTGGTAAAATATTTTTGACCAACCTGTGTGTCTATAAATCTTTTATTAATGGAAGGATGGTCATAAATCTGTGTCTATTAAAAAATGTGCCATTGTTTATCGGCATCAGTCTTTCACATTGTTCTTTCACATTTATTTTTTTACTCTCTGTTCTGTATACATTCAATATCTACACTGTTCTGTATCTTTAACTCGTCCTTTAACAATAGTCAATTACTTCTGTAACACACGACGTCGTCTCACTGCGTGTCTAACAGTGAGGACTTACTGCACTGTTCTCCGACCGCTAATAGTGGTTGCTTTGCTCGTTTGCTACCTTCAGCTCGGGTAGCCATCACCATCTCACTTGCAAATACTGACGTCATCGCAGCAAATTAGCCTTGTTGCTTTTCCTTGCCATTGGTGCACGTTTGCTTGTTACTTACTGCCTAAATGAAACCATTTAAGTAAGGTCAAAAGAAAAGGCTTGGCCGTGGTCAGAAATAGCAGCATTTGTAGCTTTAGTTAGGCACTGGACTTGAGGTGTGGCTGCCAAGCTGGGTCTCAGGACTGTTACTGTGCACCATCAGACCAATCATACCGGGACAGTATTTTGTAAAGTCCAAACACACTGTTGAAGTGGTACAAAGGGAATTTTACCCAAGGACTAAAGGTGTTATTATGTTGTATTTTTCTTCTTCTTCTTTATAAAAAAAAAAAATCATACTTCTGTCCTTCCTATCACAAAGCATCCCCAAAATAATCCCTTTCATCCGAGGAAACAAATGTCAACAAACCAGTCCCCGTGACCCGTTTGGCCCTTCCTGTGCCCCGGCAGGGGTGGGCGTCCCGCTGGGCCGCCCTGGGCTACGCTGTGCTGCTGCTGGAACAGGGCGTGCTTTGTGTGCTGCCGATACTATG
>OMOT01038965.1:0-10059 GCA_900312575.1 Acanthochaenus luetkenii
TTATAACAGGTCAAATGTAAAAAAAGATTACAACTTTTAAACGTTTATAAGCTGTGTTATGTTTTGCGGCTCCAGACTATTTTTCTTTTGTGGACGAGGGGGCAAAATGGCTCTTTTGATAGTAAAGGTTTCAGACCCCTGCTATAGACGGTGGGCCAACGGGAGATTTTGTGTATTTAAATGATCCCTATCGATAGAGTACCCCGTTCTTTGTTAGCAACTTCTACAGTTTTCAACAAATGGATGTAAAATTGTTGCCACTTGTATTTATTGCACTTTTTTTGTTAATCTGTTACTTTGTCCAACTTTGTCCAACTTACTTTTTCCGGCAAAAAAAACTGGAATCTATGGCTGGGGTCCGACATGCATGACGTGTTTGTAGTTATCATTCAATAGTGTGCTTAGAAAGTGCCGGTGTTGGCAATGCTCCCAAAGAATGATTACAAACTGCTAACAAAAATATTTTCAGATCGTGTCAAAGAATGTTTTTCTCTGATAATTCATTTTTAAAATAACATATTCCCTGAAAGTCGGGTTTCCGCAAAAAAAGCTAGAGGAGAAAATACACACAAGTTAGCAGTCCCTACTTCCTTATTCAGCTAGTTATAACATAAATGTCTGTATTTTAGATGTAACGTTAGTCCCGTCATCCTTACTTACTTACATGTTCTGTCATTAACATTACTGTCTTCTGTTTTCTTTGTTAGCTTTACACAATAAATATATCAGATTTCACAAATTTGACATCTGTTGTATTACTTGGAAACTTAACACCTGTAAATCTTTTGTCAAAGTGGTGACTAGCGCGCTAGTTAGTATCATACATCAAGTCCTTATGTGCGCTATTTGTAAGAGCTAACGCTACTTTACACTTTCAAAACATTGCCATACATTTGAACAAAATGTACAAAACAAACAAGTTGCAAACATTTTCCAATAACATTAATAGTTGCCCTCACACATCGAGTAGAGCCGCTGCTACCATAACGTTCTCTATTATGTCCATCAGCTTACTCCTCTGTCGAACAGCTATGCTCAATGTAGCTAAATCTGATATGTTAATGAAAACCCTCCGTCATCTTAGTGTGCTATTGGTTCGACTAATATAGTAGGCCGCAATATTTGCATGCAAATTTAACGAACTTCAGACTATGGTCCTCTATCGATGGGGATCATTCTTTTCTAAAACTAAAGCAGACCCACCGCCTACTAGGATGGAGAGAGGTCAAGAGCTGAGGACGATTGATGAATTTGGGTGCTATATTTTAAATATAATAATATGTTCAAAAGTACTTTAAAGGCCATCCATTCATTTTCAAAAACGCCCATTAACCACATTGCTACTGGTCAGAAATAGTTATGATGCTTTTCCAGAGAAAGGTTTCCTCTTTGGCTTTGCTGAGGAGGATAAACATGTTTGAAGTGAGTCTGCCTCACTTCCACCATCTGCCATTGTAAGAAAGTGAAAGCTTTAGCTCCGTTTGCGCTGGAAAAACAGTGGCCCTCTTCCTGTTTTGTGTCATAAAGCAATACAGCAGATTGCCCGTGAAATTCGAACCAGTGGCACACAATGTGAAATGCAGAGTAGAGGCTGGTAGATGCTGCCAATCTTCTTGGAGATGGTCTAATTTGCTGCTGATAATTATACTAATGTCTCAAAATGAATGTTATAAACAAATTATTGATGTTAAAATGCTTTGTGTAGCACCTTTAGGTTTCAAGTCTACATACTGTGGAAGTCCTTAATTTACCCAGCACAAAACAGACTGACAGAAACAAAGGGCTATGCTGCCGTCAGACACCATAAGGCGCTGACAGACTCGACTGCTCCTCACTTTTTGGGTTGAGTGGGCCCAGTGAGAGTTATTTTTATTTTTTTTACACTACTGAACCACAACAAACTCTGGTACCTCAAGGGCTTTCACACAGCTCAGGTAAACCAATTTGACCATATAGCCCAAACTGTGTGCCATGCAGTACAAAGGACAGTGTTAAGTTATATGGGCCAGGACTGCATTATTCATATTGACTGCATTGATTATATTGAAGTGCTACTATGTGCAAATAGGAGGTTATGCATTTTGTGTGTATATCTACACCTGTCCATTCATTCAATGTGTTATTGGATATCCATGTGAGGTACTGTTTGGTTTTACTATGATGTTTGTATAAATATATTAAAAAGTTGTTTTATGGGCTGTGGGAAGAATAACCCAGCTTCCTAACAAAACAAAAAAACATAATCAAACCTAACCGCATGAATAATGAATAAACCCTATTAGGCTTTCATATTATATCATTTACTTGGCTTGGCTTGGCTTGGATGCCTCCATACTGTATGTGGTGATTGGGTTGATCTATGGAGGTCCTGTGGCAAAATAGAAGCTGATTAAAAATAGAAAATGTAAAAAAGTATTATACTGACTGGAGTAGAACTTGCTTTAAGTATTTTAAAAAGTGAATCAATCATGACAGAAGTACTTTAAATATCTGAGCCTATATTACTTCAAACATACAGGGTGTTTTTAGTTTTTCTCAGATGTGAATGTTGGGATTTTTACTTTGTAGTTGTCTCTAACCTTTGTGGTTCTAGCTGAAGTTGAGAACATGTGTTTCAACTGCCAGTGTCTCGCCTGGTGTTGGTACAGATGTACACAAGGTTGGTCATCTATTATGGATGACTAGCCAGGGCCAACGGAGGACACTGTGGTCACCTTGTTGGATCTGAATGCACAGGGAGAAGCTTTGAACTATGAACAGATACTTTTTACACAGGGAAGCTTCTAACAGTAAACTTCAAGTATGTGGAAATTAGTCACTCTTCAGTGCTGCATATAACTGTATGAATAGTAATTTAAAACAAGATTATTAAATATTCGGAGTAAAGATAAAGTAAATAGTAACTGGGCTGGTATAACAAAAAATAAATCCCCTTTTCTGGCCACAGAGCCCAAGTTTGGTGCAGTTCATTAAACTTGATTCTCCTTTAGGATCAAGCCCATGATAAGATTGGCTTGTCTTCAAGACTAAAAAGGCTGGAGTCCCAACTCATCTATTAGGTATAAACGGTATCGTGGTGGGAGCTGTGGCCAGGCAATGAACTGTAGCTGATTGGATGTTCTGCTCCCTGGCTGAACCAACCTGGCTGGGATGTGCAGACCTGAGACCAATTCTAGTTAAATCCATTTCAGGTATTTGATAAAATCATGGAAAGAGCACTGTGAAACACCACCCTTGAGATAATAATAATAATAACCCTCATTTATATAGCACTTTTCATCGCAGAGCGGTCTCAAAGTGCTTTAACAGAAAAAGAAAAGAAAAGCTAAAAACAGAGCAAAAATAAAATTCAACATAGATAAAGCGAAGGCAGAATGTCCCCTTAACACTAGAAAGGCTAGTGTAGTTTGGCTGGCTTTCTAAGAGAAGGCCAATAAGCAGTCAATTGAATGGGGGTAATTATATCTACTATATATCTACTATATCTATCTATTCCTTGGTGTGATTTTGACCCTATGTAAAAAAGTTTTTTCAGAGTTCAAAGCTTCTCCTTGTGTATTCAGATCCAACAAGGTGACCAGTGTCCCTCATTTGCCCTGGCTTGTCATCCTGGTTTATATAGAAAGTGGGTCTAGGAAAAGTCCTGGAGTGTCATTTTGAAATCTGAGATATTTCAATTCTAAAATTCAAAACAGCCCTCAACTGACTTTATAGTGCTAAGCATCTTGCTTCCTTATTGTGATGTATTTCCTATTGAAACAGGATATTAAGGCAGGACATAACGCAGGAAGGGACCATTCAAGAGTCTAAACCAGTGGGATATCAGTTAGGGAGATACTTTTTCTCAGTTTCCCAGGAAGTAAAAGTAATAACATTTTATTTGATATAAAAATACAATGCAATACAATTGTTTAACTTTTTGGCATAATGTGTATGTTATGATACTACTAACATCATTGTGACTGTGACTTTAAATATCATTGTCAATTGAATTATGATAAAAACATGAAATACATGTTTTTTAAAGCCTCTGTGAATTGCTTTTTATTGACATGTTTCATTATTTTCCCTCCCTGCTGCTTTTTTGATGCATAACGTACACCAGAAGGGTTTTATTAGATTTAGCTGAGTGTGTGAAAACCTAAAACAGTTAACACATTCGCAGCTGCATTCCAGCGTATTGTTCCACAGGTCTGGCAGAACTGTAACTGTGCCGGCTGCCGCAGGCCTGGCAGAAAATGGCCCGGTGGCAGGTGTGTGTTTGAGCTAAAAAGGCCATCAAGCAGACTTCACGGGACCCCTTTGTATCCACAAGGAGCTGAACAAGTAACATGGCGTTGGATTTATAGGTCGGGGCCTCCAACCGGGTGGCAAGCTGCAGCAGGGCTTGGGCAGCGCAGCGGCAACACCGCGTCCATCTGTTATGGTCTGCTCATATCTGCATGCTAATCCCTCTCTACCCACACCTCCATGGGACACCTCGGTGGCAGCACTACTGTTTTCAGGATGAGGAAGTAGCAGAGCAGGGAGTACAAAGACAGGAACTTGAGCTTGGTGGGATGTGAAATGCAAATAATGCAGGGAGTAAAACTGAGATTAGAGGAAAAACAATAATAACCTCCATTGGCTATTTGGTTGCCACATGAAAACCATGTCCCTGTTTGAGCCTGTATGCCAGTAGGTCAGCTTGATGTTTGCTAATAGATGCACAACATGCAGAGTAAAGTCAAGGTCAGTTATTTATCATTATTTTAAGGTCTCAAGGTAATTGACATTCAGGGGGTGTCGAAGTGCAGCGCTCTGCCTCCATTCAGCGGATATAGCTGCTGCAACACTCTTCTCAAGCTGACTAATCATTTGTGTATGCAGTTCTAATATGCTTTCAATGTCTGAAAATACATATCATCCATCAAAGCACGATTGCAATGTATTTGGGGCTGCAAAAGGGCATTGGGAGTAGGTGTGGCATATCTCAGATCTAATAAATATACATTTCCTCAGGCAGGAAGAGGAAGCCGCAAGATCTAAGGATTCATTTTCCTACTGCCGACATAGCAGATAAGGTTTGATACAGTGCAGGTATGCAAAAATCTACATTTTGCATGCAGAACTTCAATACTATATAAATATGTTTTCCATCCAGAAATACATATATACTGAAAGAGTTTACGGTCTCTCTAATCTACCTCGTGTTTCTCAGACATAAAAAGGGTAAAAGTATCCATCTATACTTGTGTTTCGGGAAGATTTTCCCATAAAGCCTTGACTAACTCACTCCAATAGGAAATAAAATGTGCTACACTGCAGAAAGTCCACCCTGGCTGCCTTCATCCCGTCTGTACCACACCCATACCCCCATGTTAAACATGTTAATGCACTGTGGCAGTCGTCAGAATAGCGTTCTCTGCACTCACGATGTTGTGTGTTCAATATAAACGAGTCAAGTAGCGGTGTGACAGAGGCTCAATAGGGAGTGCCACAATCCTCCTTCAGATGGGCCTTTAAACAAAGATCCCACAGACTTTCTTTGATACGTGTTTTGAATTAAACATTTTGGCCTGACAACAGTTACGATACCGTGACAGAGTTATCTGCTCCCGGAAAAACCTTTTAGCCCTGAAAGAAAGTGCAGTCGACAAAAAAAAAACATGAGGAGGCACGTTTTAGGGAGGATAACCCAAATACACCAAAGGGCTTTCAATATGTATATCCATATTCATATAAATAAAATAATACACTATTATTTGTAAATGAAACATTTTGGCCCACTAAACAGTTAGCGCACCTTGGCAGAGATGTGCATGTCATGAATTTGCTGGATTGCAAGATTATTTTTTTAATGTTGTGATTTCAGTCCTAGAACAGATACTTTTACCATGACAGAGATATGTAGGATGCGGAGCTCCTCCTCTGCAGAATCACTGGCTGGGTCTTCGGTTGGAGAGAGCCCTGGAAGGTTCAGGTTGCCATCCTGGTGGTGGATGTGGAAGAGCAGAGTCCCGTTCTCCAGCCACTGCTGCTTCCAGCGCACCAGAGGGATGTCCTCCGAGTTCCCAGAGATCTCTGCCAGACAACAACACACACAAAGGGGACAGAGTGTATAGAGGCTTTGCAATTTGCGTCACAAATTTCCTAGCAAC
This sequence comes from Acanthochaenus luetkenii, assembly GCA_900312575.1. Lineage (NCBI taxonomy): Eukaryota > Metazoa > Chordata > Actinopteri > Beryciformes > Stephanoberycidae > Acanthochaenus > Acanthochaenus luetkenii. The sequence goes on from OMOT01038965.1 coordinate 6,141, forward strand.
CATCAAGTCAAGTCAAAACATACTGCGCTTCTACAAAATGTTGCATATGATTACACATTTGATTATAGCACTGATGGCCAATATGCAATTAGGTTACACAATTGACAACCAAAACATGGCTGTCACAAACCCCACACTGGCTGTCAGTCAACAATCAAATGTCCAATCATATTCTGCATGGACCACTTGACAGTCTACCACCACACCCAGTACAGTCTCGTGTGGCATTACACTCAAGACTGCACTGAAGACATTTGGAAAGTAAGTACCGGTCCTCTAGTCTCACAAGCCAGTCTAGCCAGACAAGTCTCGTTACAAACTCATTCACATGTGAGCTTGTAATCAAGTAAATAAAGGGGAGATAATTCTTGTTCAAAACAAATGGGGAAAATGTGAGCCTAATGAATAATGAACAAGGTGCTATAAACATTGTAAGGACTGTGGATCTGATTTGAATCTTTCCTTCATGGTTTTCTGCCTCAAATATTAAGGTGCAAAGAAGTGTCTGGTAAATTATTTCATCTACCTGCCACATGGTTAAATATACAGTATAACAACCAGGCTAGAAAAAGAAAGATGTTTAAAATATATATATATATATATATTAATGGTATGAGGATAGGTCAAATTATTAACATTATAAGTAAAAGTGAATAGTCTGATGAGGTAGAGTTGATTCATGCATGTTCATGCAACTACTAGTCCCTAAGAACTACTGGCTATGTGATGTTAGCTACTGTGCAAATCGGACGTGTTAACAAGACAATGACAGCTGACCATCATCAGCCATGGTGCCAATTGAGCTGAGGATCTTCAATATGGCCGCCAGATTACCTATTGACTGCCAGAACTGTTGTGCCATTGTTTTCACAACCGAGGACCATACTAAAATTTATTATTATCCTTTCTGCATTTAAAAAAGTGTGGGGTAAAATAAACAATGAAGAAAACAACAATGTTAGGGGTACATATGCCAAAACGACAGGGCACAGTTGATTGAGAAGATAACATCAGACTTAGTGGTTATATACTGTGGCAGACGGAGGGTGGTTAGGTGGGTAGAACAGAAAGAGGAGCAGTGTAGGCAGGATCCTCTAGGGGCGCTAGAGCCCAGGGACAGCCATCCCCCTACTCAGCAAGATGCGAGGCAGCTGGGGAAGGTTAAAGGGGAAGGGCAGGGCCAATCGGAGCCGAGAGCGGGCCCCTATAAGAAGAGTAGGGAAGAGATGCATGAGAAGGTGGGACTTAGAGAGAAGTGTGTGTAACTTAGAGATACGAAGTGTGTGTGTCCCATGGAGTGCGACCCGTGGAGAAGAAACGCTGGACTATGCTCATGTTTCCTGCTGGACTATGCTCATGTTAACCCTGGACTCTGTGCCTAACCGCTGTGTGTGTATCGAGAAGCACGGTAAATAAAGCTGTGTTGGATCGTAAAAAAACGTTGTGGACATTTGTTTGTCATCTCCGGCCCGGTGGAGACCGGTTTTCCCACCGGTCTACCACAATACATTTTGAACATATAACATACTTCAAATGTTTAAATATATATCCATATTCAGAAGAAGAAAAAGAAGAAGAAATAAGTCAGCTAGAAAGAAAAGGGGGTGTGAACAGTGTTTTTATGGACGCCCACAACTGAGAGTTTATGGTTTACTCAAAGAACATAAAAACACGTTCATTGGCTTGTTGGAAATCCACACTGTACCTCAGTTCCAGTACTCTTTGCCTACACATTCCACTCCTTGCTTTTTTCCTTGTAAATATTAGTGATGCACACCAAAACTGTGCAGAAGTGGAAAACATGAGTGCATGACAAGGCTTTGTGTGTGATATTGTGTTATGTAAGTGTGTGGTGCAGGAAAGGCGCCTTAGGCTTGTAAGTCACCCGGAGTGAGCGCATTATACCGGAATGTGTGAATTGAATCTTTATACTTATACGTTTATGGCCTGTTCCTGCTCCTTGGATAGACTATTACACTAATTACTAGCATGACACAAAGCAGTACACAAACCTATAATCCAAATATATTATAACCCTACTGGGGCACATCATATCAAATATGTTAGTTAATTTTACATTTAAGTGTCACAATAAACTTAACACAGACACAATTTCCTCCCTGGAACAATCTGTCGTAGTGTCCTTGAGCAAGACACCTAACCCCGAATTGCTCCCGTTGAGCAGGTTGGTACCTTGCATGGCTGCCTCCGCCAACGGTATGACATTTAAGTTGCTTAATGTAATGTAATGTGTAAGTCGCTTTGGATAAAAGCGTCTGCTAAAATGCTATAATGTAATTTAACACTTAACACAGAGGAACCCAAGAGGTTAAAGCTGTAGATATATGATTCAACACAGGAAAATAACCAGAATACAAGCACAATGCAGAAAATAAACGGGTGGGGGGGATCCATAGGGGGCACATTGTCCATTACTGAATAGTCTATAATTGATCAAAGTCCACACTATGAGCTGGTTTAGTAGAGTAGCAGTGAGAAATCAGGGGTTTTAAATAATAATGAGGATGAGGCTGGATCCAAAAACCAGCCCAGTTCATTTACAATTAACAAAAAATACATATATTTAAACATACATTTGTGTTTATTCATCACAATTGTTTATCTGATTATCATGGTGTTACGTTTACGACACAAATACTGCATTGGCCTAAATGGTATGAAAATACAGTCTTTGTATTTCTGCTAACTTTCACAACAAAAACAAACAAGTGGGTGTTAATTGTCTATCTTTAGTGGGCTTTGGGGTAAATTCCCATTTATCATATTACAAAACCCACTTATCACTGTAATGTATAGTGTAGAAAGCTGAGGCCAACCCCACGCTACACAAGACCATAGCACTGCTAATACTTATTACTGGCCTAAGAAATACTTGCCAGCACATTATTTTACTGCTGATCACAGGCTTTTAAACAGTGTACAAAACTTTAGGAACATGTTCTTTGTATTGAGTTACACCGCATTCGCACCTGCACAATACGTGTCTCAATCGATTCAAGGCTTCCAAATCATTTAATCTGTGGTGTCCCCTTCATCTGTATCTCCACTTCATTGCCTGAAGGGAATAAGAAATTGATTAGGGATCAAAAGTTTAACCATTGCAAGGATTCACCTGACTTAGTCTGGTTCGTGGCAAGAGCATGTGTTGCTAATGTTCAGTTGCATGGCAAGAGCAGGTGTTGCTATTATTTTGTACACTCCGGGCCAGATCTACTACTAATTTGCAGTCAATGCTTTTACATGTTTATAATTCTGCGAGTATAACAATGTTTGGCCTGACAATAACTGATGCCCCAGTGCCGCAGTGAAGAGGGAGTTCCCTCTCCCCATAAATAAGATTTTTTTTTATGTATGACTAATTTCGAATCTTTTTATAGTCAAAATCGCTGAATTTGCGTATTTCCTGTTACAGGGGTGAAACGCGAGGTGAGGCAGCAACGAGCCGAGCTTCACCTCTGAATGCGCAATCCATATCAAACTGGGTTGACACATGCAATTTGGCCCGTGCCTGTTGCCGTATCTCTGCATTTCGCCAATATAATGTTTGCAGATACGCATAAATACCCGGATTTTCCACAGTCTGGCAAATGTCTTTAACCATTAAAGATTAATGTTCGTAAGTGACATAATTAGGTTTGCTGATGGGACATAAGACCGCAGTGAAAAGGCACAAGGTGAATCAAGTAATATTTTTGCTTCACTCTGAAGGGGGCGTACGTGAGCCAACAGGTGCTTGTTGCTGCTGTTCTTCTACTCAGAGGCATCAGGCGAGTCAAGTGTAGAAGAGGAATGAATGAATGAATCTCTAGTGATGACTAGAACAAGGCTTTCAGACACACAGAGACAATTGAAACAATTTTGCCGAAGCTTCATGAAGTCATTGACTTATAGAAGTATT
>OMOT01038970.1:0-27565 GCA_900312575.1 Acanthochaenus luetkenii
CACTGTAGGAGACTATTGTGCAAGGTAAATACGGCGGCTTCCCATAGGTCTGTGGAAATTATCAGCCATTGCATATATAGGCCTTAGAGGTGGTGGGAAAAATCGATTAATGTAAGAATCGCGATTCTATTGTCCACGATCATCGATCGATTCACCAACTCCCAAGAATCGATTCTTACTTTACAGACAAATGTCTGTTTGCCGCCGGTCCAGCAGGGGGCGGACTTCACCCTCTAATGTTATTGTGTTACCAGTCATGTCAATAAAGCTTTTTGGCCTGAGGCAGGAAGCGGATATGGAAAAATAAGAAGTAACCCAAACCGCTCCATCTGGGCTGAAAGCGTCTGGGCGCAGTTTGGATTTTACGGCCGGGTAGAAATAATTCAGACAAAACGCACCCGGTCTGTAAACTGCCATACTGAACCTTCCGGTTAGTTCCTGGATATCAGGAGTCAAAACCGCTCGCTCTCTCTCTCGCGCTCTCGCTCTCTTCCACCAGTCTAACGGGTTGGCTTCCGTCTATCTCAGTCTTTATAAATTTCCATCTCCGTGGCAACTTTCTCCTCAGTGGTTTTATTTGTAGGGGAGCTGCTGCTGGTGGTAGTCTTGTTAGCCTTGCAAGGCTGACTGCTTGCTCTGGCTTTGAACAAGACAACATGGATTGCCCCTCCCCCGCCCCCCCAACCAGCTGTAAGTGAAATTTGATCCCTTGGTCCCAACCAGCATTTCTAACCAACTCTGCTCATGTAACGCACAGATGCAATTAGTGCTCAGTTTATGAAAGAAAATATTATATTTACCACGTTGTATAGTAGTGCAATACAAGTTAATCTGTGAAAGTTTGTGTTTATTTATTTTTTTGCCGTATTATCTCATAACTAAATGCGGATATAGTTGGTGTGTATAAAATTAAACCGGTGTCAGATCGCAGACCGGATTACGCAGGTGAAACTGGAAACCGGCCCAACCCTACTGATGACTTTTGGCAGTGTTTGGATTAGTTGGAAGTTCACAAATGAAAATGCACCATTTTTACATTTTATGTCAATCTTATTTCCCATTTTTGTGTTAAGGGAGAAATGGGAAATACAAATATGAAAAGGCAATCAATTCATGTTTTGTCAGCACATTTTGAATAAAACAATCAAGTTTTGCTTTTATGAGTCATGTAGGGCTGGGATTAAATAAATCAATTTTCCGATTTAAAATCTTTCCTCATTTGAATGATCTGATATCAATTCATGAATCCCGAGCTCGATCTTTAAAAATATGTTTTTTTCCTGTGGATGAGTGAAGCTTTAACCCCGTTAGGCTTGCGTGGCCAGCCTTTGGTTCTTCGCTCAACGAGGCCTGAGGTCACTTAACGGGTTTATGCCACACGTGTCTCCGCCATGGTTGTTTACAAGTGTGGTAACAAACAAGTATAAAGTCACCAAAGCCACGGAGAATATAGACTTGGAATCTTGCCTAAATCAATATGGAGAAATCTTGTAGCGTTTCAAATTGCAGTAACTCGTATACGGTAAACATTTACCGTGCAATGTTACTAAGAATTACGTAATACAGAGACGTGTAGAGTAGACCGGGATACGGACTGAGAGAGAGTTAATGTGTTGTGGCAAGTTACTAAGTGTTTAAATAGAAGCCACCGGACATCATTCTGGAACGCATTTACGCAAAACATAAGAAGAAATGTAGAAGTTTCCTAGACAATTCTGGCATTCCTGAATGGTTTCTTATCTGGGATTCGTTCTTAGCTTAGAACCGGATTTAATAACGCAGAAAAGCAGTCGTAAGTCGGCCAGATTGGAGTGCGCCGTGTTCTTAAGGGCTTAAGTTGTGAGAAATCATTGGTGAGCCATATGTATAGCCATAGTGGGATAGAATGGACACATCTACATTCTGTAAATAAACATGTGAATATCCATAGCTATCCTAGGTTAAGAACACATTTCCACGCATTCATGAATCCGACGGGGCTGTTTCTTAGGGTTGTTCTTACGAAGTTCGTAAGAAGATATTTAAGAAGAAGAAAATGTTCCAGAATGAGGACCATTGTTCTAATAAAAGCCTCCATCATTTTACAGTAACCATCTGCTGATGATGCAGCTAACTTTGGAAAGGACTTTGCACTAGGGATGGGCAGATAAAAACGGTGGTATCAATACTTCGATACTCGCATACAACTCATTTGGTATCGATGCCCTTTGAAAAGTATCGATTTAAGTTATTTTTAATCCACAATGGGACTGCATCACTCAAGCGTAGTTTCCAATAGGAGGTGGGAAACTCCCCAGTTCCCAGGTGTGTTGAAGGCAGCCATACAATCTCCAAGAAGTGAGACAGCATCATGAAGGGCCTTTAGTTTCATGGACTTTACAGTTTACGATGTCCAGAGGTTTTACAAGACTGTTTTTCAACATATTCACACACAAAAAAAGATTTCTTGCACTATTCTCAAAGGCAATTCAGAGCCTTTTTCAATTTCTGATTGTTGGTTTACTTTTACTCATTAATTAATATATGGTTGTTTGTCTCTTTGGTCGTTTCTCTTCGTAGTGTGTTGGTCATGTTAAATACAATTGGGGTCAATTCTTAATGTAAACATTAATATTTTTAATAATGCAGCAGGTTAGAGGGTTCCTTGTACAATTTACAGCATTAATCTCTTTCATATCCAAGCAAAAATGGTAATGTGACAAACATCCCTAACCAAATCTAATCTAATTGGGACCTAGTGAATCATAATCGAATCAGGAAATCAGTGGCGATACCCAGCCCTAGAGGTATGTGGTTATTTTGTATAGACAAATTCTTCATCAAATTTACAGAAAATGTACTATATTGTGATGTATCGTGATATGAAATTACCTGTATCGTGATAGAAGATTTTTTTGTGTGTGTGTTCTTGATTCCTAATATTTTCCCAAATATTTTATTTCCTGTGTGATCTATAGAGAGTTGGGGCACAAGGAGAGGGAAAGCCTGCAGAAGATGGCGGAGGTTGCCAAGGAGGGATTTCTGCTTAAACAGCAACTCATACATGAGGCCAAGAGGGGTCAAGAAGAAAAACAGGTTTGAATGACAAAATGGCTTTTGGGGGTTGTATTGAGCAAAAACATGTTCAGAGCACTGAAATATGTCACCATTCTGGGTCAGAGCTTAATCAGAATATAAAAAATGCTTGCATACAGAGATGCTTTGGAGTTTAAATACTGTGAGTTACTGTGTATTGAAGAATTCCTGCATATGAGTATATTTAGCTATTTGATCACCACTTTTTTTCTAATTTCCGTTTGTAAGCCTGATATTCAGGTGTTAATGCCAGAATCACTTTTATTCACCAAGTTACTTGATGTTGAGCATGTCCCACACCTTAGACAATAGCCAAACTTGACAGAAATACAAAAAGATGGCCAACTGGATGTGACCACACATACTGTGCTAGAGAGTAAGGTGGGGAGGTACCGGTAATGCGTTTAAAATGCCTATGTGGCCTAGTACAGTGTAATTTGTATCTGATCACTCACTGAAAGCCAGAAACCAGCAAGTGTGCAATAAAAAACAATTCAGCTAATTTGGGAGTGATGAGTTGCCAGGTCTTCCAAGCTGACAATGAGGTTGTTGGGGGGCACACTGTTGTTTGATTTGGACTTCATATATAGTTTTGTATTGTGAAATTGCCTTTGTATGCTATGCTACAATATATTTCTGTGGCCAACCCTGTTTGGTATTTTTGACCAGGTAATGTGCATCTCCTATGTAAACAATGGCTTGTCATCGTTGCACCCGACAGTGGTTTTCTTTGGAGTAGATATCTATGCACTGTATCGTCAATTGTTAGGTATTGCGTTATGCTTATTTAGGTTAAGTTTGAGTTCATCTGTCTCACAGGCCAAACTAACAGAACTTCAGGCCAGTAAGAAGGGTATGGAAGAGAAGGTGGAGGCCCTGAGAACTGTGAAGGAGACTGCAGAGCAGCCAGAAAAAGAAGCTAAAGAGCGCCATCTGAAGGCCTGGGAAGGTAAATTGAGATGTGGCCAGTATATCACCATCTGTAGTTTGTTCTGAGCACCACATGTGTCAGTGATTATGTTTACATCGCCTATACTTGACTTGGTAGTCCTAGTTTACCTTTGTCCAAATGAACAGATATCAGTTATGCCTCAAATGGGAAAAAATCTTAAGTGACCCCAGATTTCACTAATGTAATCAATAGCCTATTTTATTAACCTAATAGTGAATTAATTGTCACGTAAATACCCGATTGGCGTACAAAACTGTAATGCACTTAATGTTTACAAACGGCAAGATTGTTAACTATAGCAGTATATCAGTCTACACATTTCTGCAGACCGGTTGCCTTTAGTCCTGTGTATTGTTTCATTTTTACAAATCTTGTGCACTAGTATTTTGTGTTCTAAAAACTTAACTGGTGCAAAAACGCCTGACCCCTGAAGTTTGACAAATGCATATGTGCTTACATTGTATAGAAATGAGTGTGTATGATCACTTCCTGATCATTAATAAGCAGTAAGAAAGTGTCTTTTTACTAATTCCTGTTTCAGATCAAAAAGCTTTAATCAGTATGGAAAAGGACAAGGCTAGGATGGCTGAGGCGTTTCTCGATCTGGATGATGATGCAGATGGCTTGTGAGTATTGGTGCCCTCCAGAATTACTAGCACCCATGGTAATGAGTGATTTACAGCATAGTGAAATTTACCATGGAGGACTTTAATAAGCTTTACAGCATAATAAGATGCCAACAATTGTTACCATTTGTTTGAAAATAGAAATGATCACACAATGGAAATTTGAGATTTAATGATACATTCAATTAATGGTTTGGTTTGATATGCAGTACTGGGTTCACTGTTCAATATTATCACAGTATTTTGAGTAAAATATGAATAAGGACAATTCTGACTGAAAATGTATTGGTGAGGGAAAGCAAAAGCAAGACTTGAACACAACCATATACTGTACGAGCAACTGGAATTGTTCATTGTGAAGTCATTGTACATGGTGCATCATGTTGCTAGTGTTGCCTGCAAGGCTCTCTTACAATACTTGCAAACACAGTCTTTGTCTTGTCAGTTGTATTGTTGCCATGTTGTTCCTTAATTGGAAACTCAAAATGCTGTCCATGTTGCCTTAGTCTTAACAGTAACTGGTGAGCCCAGCTGAACGGCTCACCAGAAGTGTTCAAATGGTGCAAAAGAGAAAAGACCATTCTGAATGTAATTTCTCAGATATTAGACCGCTGTAGAAATTGCATATTTTATTAAAACTCCACCATGCATACTGTCAAAATGTAGTATCATAAAATGTTGTCACAAATGTTTGTTATGTCCCTGATTTGAAATTAATCATTTTTCTGAACAAATAACTAATAATTTCTGGGCACAGATTATATCATTACTCATATTGTTGATCAATACGGCCATTTTGGCTGACTGTTACCAAGTTTGCCAATCATTTTGTGTTTTTGTAGGTCTGTATTGGCTGACTTGCAGACATGTAGCAAGTCACTACTGTGACTGAGTGGGTGATGTTTTGTTTTTGTTTGTATATCAGTATCTCAGTGACTGAGCTTCTGTCCCACTCTGAGCTGGACCCAGATTCAGATGGTTCATTGACAGAGACAGAGGTTCAGGTAAGATGTTCTGTAACTCTGTGTACTTCAGACAATTCTTTATATTTTAACTGTGAACATCATTTTGCAGCCTTTTGTGTTGGTCATTTTAAACATAATATTAATAAAATGTGATTATCATGAAACACGATTATCTCTACAACTGTAACAGCACTTTTTGAGCTGAACAAAACAAGACGTGAAGATTGTCTTTGGTTCATTTAGGGATTGTTGGGAGGATTAGATAAAGTGGACACAGTAGCATTTGAGACTGTTTGGAGTAACATCAAAGAAAAGTACACATCAGAGGTAAGAACCTGAGTCTTCTCTCAGTATATTTATTCCCAGTGTGAAGCTTCGGCTCATCTAAATTTGTGACTTTGTTGGCATCAGGCTCAAGCAGACACCCCAGCACCAGTGGAGACTCCGCAGGAAGAGGTGAGGGAGCCAGTCTCTGACAATGACTCTGAGCAATACCCTGAGGATGACATCCCAGAGGACGATGAGGAGGAGGAAGAAGAGGAGGAAGATGATGACCCAGACGATGAAGATAATAAGGTAAGCTGAGTGAGTTGCTTGATCAACCTATGCTGTGGTAGTCTCAGGTTTGTCGCAGTGAGTCACTATCTGGGTTTGATATGCAGATCCCTCCTACGATGCGGACTCAAGAGAAGAAAGATGATGACGAGGGGACCATGCCACCCTATGACCAAGACACTCAGAACCTCATTGACTGTGAGTTTGTGTGTGTGTGTATTTTTAACTGATAGTTCTAGTCCTCAGTTCTGATTCAGTCACGCTCATCCTGGTAGTATAAATATATTGCTTATCGGAAAAAAACAAATGTATTTATTAAATGTTTGTGTTCCTTTTTTATTACAATGGTATGTTGACAGCCTTTTTATAAAAGCAATAAACCAGGGGAAGCTGTTATTTACATAGATTTTAGAACAGCTAAGAGGTGTTGTTAGCCATAATGTGAAGCAGTTTATATTGGTTAAAATGTATATAAATTCACATATGTTTGTATTTGTGTGTGGCTTGAATTGATGTAATAGTTTTATTGGTCTTTGCAGTGAAGGCATATTGTTAATTAAGTGCTTCTGATTCCCAGCTGCTCAGAAAACCAGGGATGAGTTTGATGAGGCTGAGCGAGCTCTCCGTGAAGTGGATGATCAGATCAAGTAAGTCTTCAGCATGAATATGAATGGGCTTCTTTCCCAGAAATGCATATGCAGTGTTTGCTACCACAACTGCAATGTAACTTTGACAGCTGCAATGGATAGAAGATTAATGTTGTTACCGGCATAATCACTGTTATTAATTGAAAACTACAAAATAAAAAAATGATGATTGTCTGACAAACAATACTGATCTAATTTGGGATTTGCTTTTCATCTGCAGGAGCCTTGAGAAGGAGATCTCCTTTGATTTAGGGCCGAGTGCGGAGTTTGCCTACTTGTATAGCCAGTGTTATGAGTTAACTACTGGCGAGTATGGAAGAAAATAATTTCTATTTATCTTATTTATTATTTGCTATGAATTCTCAGTAATAAGAGACTAAGCTCCTCCTTCATTTTCAGGTACATCTACAGGCTCTGTCCGTTCAACCGAGTGTCCCAGAAACCCAAGTATGGGGGATCAGAAACCAACCTAGGGTAAGATGGTACCGGTCTATCTGTTATGTTTTGTTACAGCTATTTTAAAAGCTCACTTGACTCACCCTCTGCTTTGCATTCCCTCTCTGTAGAACCTGGGGAACATGGGCTGGTCATGAGGGAGATGTCTACTCTGTGATGAAGTATGACCATGGAACAGGGTGCTGGCAAGGCCCCAATAGATCCACCACAGTAAGTCTTGGCCACTCCAGTCTCTTCTCAGCCCTGCGTTTCATTAGTCTTTTAATAGGCCCTCCTTCACTTCCCCTCGGCACTTGGTAATATGTAGCACCATACATCACACAAGTGGCCACTTGCAGAGCAGGTGGAGGAGTCCGAGGGGGAGCAGAATATTTTAAACGGAATGCACTTGCCCTTAAGCATGCCTAATAATAAATGATACAGAACAATAAGAGTAATAAAGTAAAACATTGCAGATTAGTTGATTTGATAAATAAGTCTAAATCCTCTAAATATTGTTTGTTTACTTAGTTACCATCATGGTGGGTCATGCACAGGAAATGACAAATGATCACAATGAATTCTGGGCAAGATGCACTCCTAAAGTCTAGATTGTTGTTAACTCGCTCCCTCCACCCCCGAAGGGTCGATCTCAGAAAGTTCACTTGAGCAGTGGGGGTTCCCCCAAGGGGAAGTGGATGAGGGCAAGTTAAAACAAGTAATGAAACACACAGCTGATTTTTCGCACCTTGGTGGTTCTTCATAGGACGAAGCTCTAATAGTTTGATGTTCTCTCTTTCAGGTAAAGTTAACCTGTGGGAAGGAGACGGTTGTGACATCTACCTCGGAGCCCAGTCGCTGTGAGTACCTGATGGAGTTCACCACCCCTGCTGTCTGCCAGGAGCCCCAAAACCTGGAGTCTACTCTTCACGACCACGAGGAGCTCTAGATTCACTCAAAATGTAAGTTACAGATATTTGTAAATCATAATTTGTATGTACATGTCGGCTGGCAAACCTGAATAACTATTTGAGACATAATCTCACACCAGATCCATCCACTGAGCAGTCAGTGGCCCAAGATTGTTAAAGGAAGTCCACTTTTTGAGCAGACGTACAATGATTTGGCACCAAAGAAAAATAACATACAACTGACCATAATTTGAAGCAAATTAATATTCAATGATGGTAAGAGCGTCATTGTGTGTAGCTATAACATTACCGCATTTTCTTGCGAAGAACAATGACAGTTTCCTATTAGAAGATCAGAACAGCACAGAGCAGGAAGAGCAAGGTAATGGCAACTTCATTTGACTTCATTGTGGTTGTTGATAAACAAAGAACAACAATGATGCAGGATAGATGAGTTCATATATGTCAGGTGTCATTTTCTTTTAAATAGACAAAGATTATGAAAGGCTATTATAACTTCCTCTTATTCAGGGATTTGATATTGGTCAGATGGAAGTGACGTCTTAAACTTGCATTTAGCTATTTCTGTTATTTATGATTGATGGTAATGTTGTAGACTAGGTGTCGGTCTAAGTGTAGCGTCAATATCAGGGTAGTTGAGTATAGGTCTGATCAGTGTTGGGAGTGGAGGTGAGTGGATGTGGGACACCAGAACTCTTGAGCCTTCTGGAGGTATCATGGACCTAACACAACAAAACCTCTAAACCTAATTACGTATCTTCTCACTCACCCCCATTTCCTTTAACGTCCAAGCTACGTTTATACCTAGGTGCTCATCTTAAAATAGCCCATGGGACAAGTACATCAGTTCCTGTATTCTGGTAAATGCTGACTCTTGAAATCAAACCTACAGGGACTAAACGCAACTGAATTGCTTTGCCTATAATGCAACAGCTAGGAAGTCATGCCATTGACATGAACTTATATGGTCTCTCTTGCAGGTTGTTCTAAAGGGACCACAGGCACGTCAGCAGCATGAGCTTGCACTGCTACGAGCTTCACCACCCTGGCTTCGGTTCAAATAGAGAATAAGGGAGGAAAATTCCAATGTATAGTTGCCTCTTCTTTTGTCTTTTATCACATTTGTGTCAAAATATGTAATTCCATTGTTTTCAAATAAAGTTCCAAACATTCCAAACTGTTGCTTCCTTTTGTAACACTGCCAATTATACAGTAGAGCCAACTTGTAATTAGTGATTTCACAAGGCATGCTGGGTAGTTCAAAAGTAGTTACACAATTTTAAATAATTAAAAACAAAGCTGTATAATGTTTTACTTATTTTAAATAAAATAAGTCAACCTTCAATTTATTTATTAATACTACAAATTATACTTCTAAAATGTTCATACCAGGAAATGACACATTAGTATGACTTACTGCCTCACATGCACAGGTATTCAAATTATTTCCTGTCGTTCTTAATACGCTGACACACCGCCTTCCACAATTCTTTGTCTGCCTTGGTTTAATGTATATAAAAATGTATACCTACTTTTTAAAACACCCTGTATATTGCAAAATGGAAAGTATGCTACATGAACATGTCTTTGTATTGAAAGGAAATCTAATCTTTGTGTGTTAGTGTTGCCTCTAAAATTTCTGAGACACAAGTGATGTGCCATGAAAGCAAGCAAGTCAGAAGAAACCTCAACTATGTTTCATTGTTTAGTATGTTGATTAGTATGTATTTCATGAGTTTCATTGTTTTGACACTTAATAAATACAAAATGGGTCACTCAGATTTGTAACTTTTATTTTTTTTCTGGCATGTAAAGTACAAATAATTAAACAATTCCATGAAAAAGTCTTCAAGCGTCTTCAGCTGAAATCCCAGTAATAAATATCCTAACTAAACTGAAAGGTTTTTTTTTGTTTTTGTTTTTTTTGTTAAATTTTGTCATTGTTCATTTGGTCATGTTTGGAAGTATGAGATTTTGTATTTCTTCCACTGACATTGGTGTCAGTTGAACGGTTTTGATCATTTTCACCTTTTGATTTGTTCTACCGTTCCAGGAAAATGTAAGAAAACATCACTAAGTTACTGTTTCCCCTCTTCTAAATAAATAGACACAAAATACAGTTGGTTGAGGAACAGAAGGACCACTCACCCCTTCCCTACCCAAGTGACTCCCAAGAAAACCTTCCTGCAGGTGTTGTGAGCTCTGTAATATTTTGCTGGAGCTCTTGGCTGGGTTTCCAAACACATCTTGGAGCTAAAGATACATCTTTGTTTCACTAGCATACATTGATATTAAGATGTCAGCATTATGATGCCTTTGGGGAAACGCAATCCTCGATAATTGTCCATATATTTATTAACCCATCAGCATAGACAGGAAAGCATCTTGAGAGCATATCAAGCCTAGGATATCGCCTGTTTTCCTGGCTTGTTGCTGGGCCCTTTGATAGGCCGCAGCCATGCCGCAGGGCCCATCCCGTGTCCTGGCACTCTCAGGGGTTCTCAGTGGTTGAAAAAACAAGACTGTGATTAGATTAAATAATCAAAAGATTTTCATTTAACAAGACAAACAGAACACAGGCAGTAAAGGCATAACATCTAGCACACAGCATGTATGTTTATACACTTCAATTAGTTAAATATAGCAGTGCATTCTTTGACTATGGAGAACGTTTCCAAATTGTACTTCTAAAGCTGTTTTTTAATCTATTTGTCCCCCTTTTAAGAAACGAAATAGTGTAACCACAATTTTGGCAAACTTAAAGTCTTTTAAACTTGCAAATATGAAATAAACCATAAATATACACAAAACATACTTTATACGAGGCAATAATAATAATCATAATAAATAGTTTTTAAGTTAACAATAAGTTAAAACTACAAGCTTAAAGTCGCCCAAATAATACAAGTTTGTTGGCGCTATTTTGAATTTTTTCTGTTTAAATTATTTTATGTTGCAACAAAAGCTACCACAGACTTTTACAAACACAATTAAACACAGTTTGATTGAAATTAAAAGATCTAACTAAGTCTAAAATCTGCATACACTGTAAGAACTGCAACTAATTAAATAATGGAAGAAAAATAACATTGTACCCAATCAATGCAACCAAACAAAATCTTTGACCCATGTGTGTCCTCTATGGCAACATCAACAACACAAATACACTAATTTAACAAGTGAGTCTTGATATGTAAAAGAAATCAATAAATTACAACAAAAAAAAATTGACATTGGCTAAAACTAATGATATATTAGACAGTATTCCTTTCAAGGTCATTGAGAATTGCTCTATTAAGTCAACCAAATACGCAGCTTGTCTGAGCTTGCATGATCAGAGCACAAATCAGGGGCTGAGGAAGTGATTATGGACATTTCGAGATCAGAGCTTTCATTGCTTTTTTGATTCTCTTAATTAATTTGTTCATTTAACACGTTTTTTGTCTAAACATTTGATCCTTTCGCTATTCCGCAAACCATTTCAGTGTGACGTTTAATTTATTTTTTTAAAAATATATATCATTTGTTCTCAGTCAATATAAAAACAAAGCACATTGCACTTACTGTTCCATAGGAAAGTTTTTTTGTCTTTTTAAATGATTATTGTAGTTGCTCAAGCGGTGTAGTACTGTTGTTTCCTGCCATTATCCTTGGCTCTCTACTGTACATTAGGTGTGGGATGAGGGTCTTTGTATTGACTTGTGTATGAAGGGTTGTCTCGGGCTGTTAGTTTGGGTTGTGGTTTGACTGTACTAGACTGGACATGGCTAGGTCAACAACTCCAGCTGCAGTTCAACATGGCCTGTTGTCTTGTTTGTTCCTAAAGGCAATCACTGGTCTCACCAAGTGCTCAATCCTACTGTGCTACCTATTTCTTGTGAATTTCCAGACAAAAATAGCTAGTATGAGTCATTTGTGGGGTTTGCACTGGACACACCACCAATGATCATTTGGAGTATATTAGGGAATGAAATAGTATGAGTCGGATATAAAGAAGCCAGAGTAAGCGTTTGAAGTGGTGCAATGTTTATAGTTTTAAATTATTCATTTGTCAATGAGTCAAAGCAGATGATTTTGATGTTGGGGGAAATATACTATAACTACTAATATACTATTTGTCAAGGGCTGAATTGATTCATCGCTATATGGTTTTGATATGACAAATGAATCTGTCTAGATTAAATGTGTGCAAATGGGATTGCTTGCAACTATTTCAATTTAGGATTTGGTTTAGTGGTTTTAGGATATATAAACCAAACTGATATGCACAACTGAGATATTCATAAGTTATGATAACAGAAATAATAGAGGGTCCTTATTCAATAAATAAAGATTTGTACAGCAATTACTTGGGGGATAATATAGTTAGTCTTAATTTATCCTTCCTGGTGCTGACTTGCAAAGCAATTCTTTGGCTAAAATCAAATCTACCTAATCATAACGAATCCTACTCAATGTTCATTATGAATCTGCGTCATTGTTTGAATCTATTTCTATTTGCAAGCAACCATGCAGTTTTTCAGCTGGGCAATGAGCCTGTCTCACTGCAGCTTCATCTGGGATTCTCAAGTCAAAGCACTTCACTGCACCATCATTGAAGCAACACTGAACTTCAGAAATACGAGTGTGTCTATGCACTCAAAAGTATAGATGCATCTGTTATTTTACATCAAATTTGTATCTGTTAAGTTGGTTTCAATTGTTTTGACATGGTTGAACAGTTAAGTTTGTATGAGATACAACTTTCCTTCGCCCCCTCCCTAGATCCCCACCCGTACACCGCATGCTTGTTCCCCCTCTCTCTGCAAAGATCAGAGGGTTTGAAATAAAGCCATGCGATGTCCCAATTTTTCCAAGCGTAAGAATCTGTAAAAATTCAGCAGAAGGTCTTGTTCTTTTGTATGTATAAAAATAGATTTATCTCTAATGTAATCCTTTCAAAGAGATCGTCATCCTCTTTGGCTAACACAGCGTCATTTAGAAAAGCAAAAGTGTCTTGAATATAGTTGACCTTATTTAATCTATTATCATGTGCAGATGTCTTGACATTAGAAGACAATAGCTCTCCCCATGGTCAATCTTAAGTCTGGTCTGTAACAGACAGTTCAGCAAGACAGGTTGTAGTTGGCCTTAATGTTTCATCAAGGGTGCCATACATAATTTACATGCAATTGGGTTGGGCATATTTTGAGAAATGCTATTTTGGTGGTAGTGCCAAACAGATCTGAAGCAAGTAAAATCTTTTTGTTGTAAATAGAAGTATAATTATGACTTATTTGCAGGCTTGATTTTGTACAATCATCTTTTGAGAGGGCAGGAGTTCAAAGCTTAGTCTAGGAAGCTTTTACTAGAATAGAAGGGGTTTAAATGAAACTGAGGAGCATTTGGCAAAGCTGGAGGAATTGGTAACAATCTGTGTCCTTTTAAGGATCAGTGATAATTTGATCATTGCCAAATACCATCACTCACACACATGACTCTAAGTCAGTGTAAGTGTTCAGTCATTGGAACTGTAGTCCTCTTAATCTGCTCTATGCATGTTGTTACTGTAAAGCCCCTTTATTCCACAGAAATGTAAAACCATTACCTCATTTACTTAAGGAGCTTCGTCCTGTGCATTAATTTAAAGAAAAATACCGGTGCTCTTGAGTTTCTCTATTATTTCTCTGCAGACCTGCCTGGAACATTGTTCAATCCGTGTGTTGTTTGACATGTACTTCAAAGTTACATTACTTTTGGCAGCTCATTGGATCCCAATCATATTTAAGCTCAACTCACTTAAAATCGAATCTCGTGCTGACAGATATCCATATCAATCTGATGCTGTAATCCATCACTGCAAATTTAACAATTCCTGCTTACTACAGTTCATTAATAAATGGCAGTGAATACAGTAGCATTTGAATCAAAGCATGCAGCAGGAACAATATAGTTTGTGTTTTTCACGTCTTGTTTGTTTTTCTCTTGTTCTTGCTGACATCACCAGTTGACCTTTCAATTAACGGGATCTCACACCAAATCATAAAAACAAAGCCATGCAATGGGAAATGGCATGTGGATAATGTAAAATAGAGGTGCAATAAAAAAAGAAAATCAAAAAGATCCACAAAGTGGAAAACACCGGTATTTTCCTTTAAAGTGGCTGTGTCATGGTGGAAGGGTTTCCCCTTACTCTCATCACTCCCTAGCACATCAGAGAATAGCTAATGAACACTGTCACCATGGGAACACTGCCACTATGATCTAAGTTCACAGACAGTCTGCTTGTGGTGGAATCCATTCTGAGGATAGATACTAAAACTAGAGTCTGAAAATACAGGGACATTTTTTGTTTTAGTGGATAAAATATGTGTGTATCCTTTAGTCAATAAATGTTGAATGGTGTGTTTCTGGGATAAATATGTATTATTTTGTGTCTTTCTGTGTGAGACTGTGTTGTGAGGGAAAGAGTGATTCTGACGGCCTTCAGCCTACTCATTTCTATGACCAGTATCCATTAGTTAACCTAAATCATATTGTGTCAGAGCTAACAAGCTCACACAGGGTAGAGAATTTGCCCTTACACCAGGCACCACCTAATGCAGAGTCAGGAAACGGTAGTCAAAGTTTCTAGAAAATGCTTACATACTCGGCTATTATAACCACCTTAAATATTGAATATATAGTTATATTTTAATATATGTATATAAGAGAACACTGTTTTTTAATGTCTTTTTCTTTGATCTAAAAAAATCGCTGATTCAAAATGCCCAAGTGTAAAAAAGTGACTACATCCTCTCCAGCAAGATAATGGGAGAGATGGTGGGGTAAGAGTTTGGGTAAATTGCACATATTCGTTCATTTAGATTTTTGATCGTTTTGTTCATCAGTTGTCATTATTTGCCTGAATTCAATCAAAGCACTCGGCACACATTCTCTGTCACATTCGTTAGACTGTCTCCTTCATAGATACCTCTCACCCCACAGCAACAAACCAACTACGTACCTCTACTAATTCAATCCAGGCAAATATAGGGAAGGACTAGCATGTTGTGTAAAGAGAAAATAAAAACTCTACTAGTGTAATTGTTTGAAACTCTGACTTGTGTATGTTTGCGTAAGGATATGTTGCATTATGTGTGTGTGTGTGTGATAGTATATTATGAATGTGTGTGAGAATGTGTGTCGGAGAGAGACTCAGTCCAGGCCCATGTAGAGTGATGGCACAGGGAGCTCAAGTACTCTCCCTGCAGATCGAAGGAGCTGGTGACAGCATTCTCTCTCTCAGGCCTTGTGCTGCTTGCTGGTCTTGAAGGAAACCTGCAGCACGCGGTCGCCCAGGCGGTAGCCGTTGAGGCTAGCGATGGCCATGGCGGCTTCATCGTAGTTGGTCATGGTGACAAAGCCAAAGCCCTTACATTTGTTGGTGGTGAAGTCACGGATGACCTTGACGTTAGTGACGGCGCCGAAGGGCCCGAAGAGCTGCCACAGGACGCTCTCGTCCGCTTCTGGGGACAGGTTGTACACAAAGATGCACCAGCCAGCTCCAGTTGGCCCAGTAAGGTTGACCCCAGCCAGGCTGGTCATGCTGTCAATGGTGATGGGGGAGAATCTGGGAAGGAGAGAGGGAGAACTACCATGGGTGTCATTCTGAAGTTCTACACAGCATTCAGTGCTCTATTCTGTCTCTTATGGGCATGTAGCTGTGAGAAATGATAAAGATTTGTAGTCAGGTATGGAGTCGGGGACCCCATCTCCATCCCCTCTGCTGTACAGTAAGTAGATAAATATGTGTGGGCACCACAGTGGTTCCAAACTATCTGCTTTCATACAGACACCCACACAATCTGCATATTTTTGTCATATTCTCTGCTGACCAAAATCTCTGCAAGAATTAAACACATACATCACAATGTTCAACGGAAATCACAATATTGAACAAAACACAGAAACCTAGAGAGGGATGAAAAGCAAATCAGAATCAAATCATACAAAAACTGGAGCAAACAGAGGAGACGCAAACGGAATCTGGTATGTCCATGCTGGTGGAAAAAAGGGGACATTAAAGCAACTGAAACTGACAATGTTAGTTCATAAATAAATACATATAAATAATTTCCATTAATCAAAACAAAAGGAACAAAAAGGTTCAACAAAGCCATGCCAGAATATCTTGCTGTTAGAAGGTTACAGCACTGCTTATCATAATTGCAGATAGTATATTGTTGTCTTGGCTGCTTATATAACATGGTTGAATGGGCAATGTGTATCAGGAATTATGACCATTATATCACATTTAAACATTAAGTAGGCAGGTGGTTTTCCTGGCACTTTGTTTAAAAAACGTTCTGAATTTTTTGGCATGGATGCTTTTGAAAGTACACCTTTGGCATTTACCTCTTGACTCCGTAGCTGGCGTTTAGTAAATTGTCGAGTCTGCAACGCAAGAGGGAGAATGAAGGGGGTGGAGAAGTTAGTGATGAGATCTACAAGGAAGGGGGGGTTTCAGTTAACATGTAGCTCCTTCACCAGCTGGCCTCCAGAGGGCATCCTTCACTGCAATGGAGCCCATAGTCCCAAACCATCCAATCATGAGGGCACATCAACCCCAAAAGTGCTTTGAGTATGTGTCTCATATGGTATTTATGTTTCAGTGTGAGTTAAACTCTCAGAATTTGAATGGATAGAATGGTCTTTCCACTGTTTGCCGTGGTCATTTGACTAGTACACCATAAAATGGCGCCTATGGCATTTTAAGGGTTAGTTGCTATAGTGACAGCGGAAGTCTGGGCAGTAAGGCCGTAAAGTGAATCACACGCTCTGGCTGTAGCCTAAACTAAAAAGGGTTCGCTTTGTAACGTTACAAGATTATCGTTTAAGTAATAAAATGTACAGTAATATAAAGAGATTAAACCCAAATCGGTCCAACACTCCATAAGTCACCTTCCCACTGGCAGCAGGGCGACGGAGATGGAGCAAGACGCCAGTTTAACATTGCTTTTGGCCATTGCTGCAAAACCTCTTTCTTCAGAGGTCCGTTTATACGGAAGTTAATGGTGCAGATAAAAATGGCTGCCGCTCCAACCATCCTGGAACGTTGATTTGAATGGGAAAGACCGTATCCAATTCAAATTCTATGATAATGTATAATTTTCCCTTAAGTATGCTCTTAAGTAGCTTTAAATGTAACAAAGACAACTTACTATCTGTATCCTAGGTCAGTGCACATGTTCTTTAGCTGCTGATTCTAACAAATTATTTGTGTAGCGTATCACTGAGTGTTCCAAGTCATTTTGTTATGGCAGAGCCACTGCATCACCCTTCAGAACTGGCATGTCTTTAACCCCATGTTATCTACATTTTCTTGTTATGTGTTAACTTTCATTTAAAATTGAGCTCCATATTGTAGATGTAGCCAAAGCCTGGCTATGTTAATCTCATTATAATGCCTTTACCTGTGAAAGTATAGGCACAGTCTAAAGGGTTAGTATGATTTTTCTTAAACCAAGATTTGTGGAGCTTTGGTTTTTATTGTACTTGGAAAAATCTGGTGTCTTACATTGGTTTTGTGCTGTTATTTGGATCTGGTCCCTTTCCAAATGGAGGGATCACGCTGCAGTTTAAAAGAAAGTCAGAGAAAAAGAGTGAGAGGGAAAGTGCCATAGAGTTCCCTCTGTGCTATAAAATAAATAATCTTGTCAAATTGAGCAGTTGACTAATTTAGTTGTTAATTTACAATCCCTAATTTTGGCTTTATAAGTGCTTAATTTGTTTAAAGAACGAATCATAATGCATTCACTCACATAAACCAGTCAAATTTGAAATGAGTTGAAGTGGTATGTGACTTACAAAGCATATTTGGGATGTAGAAGAAACCATCTTCCATACTGCTACTTGAAATGCCTTTTGGTAATATACTGTGTGTATAATATTGGCTTAACATTTTCCACCACATATTGTTCTTCAATGTAAAACTACAAACCACATCTGCTGTCTGTTGGGTGTGTTACTTTATGTGGTGGTTTGTTTTTGAAGAAAAAATAGCCACTGCTAAAATACAATTCACGAGCATAGTTGAGTTAGAACTATGTAAAGAGCTTTATAATTCTCAATCAATAAAACTTCTACCTGAAGATTTTTAGATAGATTTTCCCAAACTTATATCTCATTCAACTGATCACTCACAACAGACAGGACTAATAATGTAGCCTATCAAAAACGTGACCATAATACACCATTATTCTCTTATTAATGTATCTATTACAATTGTGTTAGGTTGACTGTTCATTAATGATATTCCATGTCATACTAAATCAATGAAAATGTTGATCTGGTGCACTAAGACTTGCCATAGTAAACTGGTGGGATGTTGATTTCATTTAAATTTGCAGATTGACTTGGCTTACGATGCTCAACACAGCAGGATTACCTTTGGTTTTATTTGGAATCAGTAGCTTTTTATAGTGTAGCTGTGGGTGGGGGGTGGGCTCAGGGTGTGTGTTGTCTGGGTGTGGCAAAGGTTCAGTACCTGAAACGCTGAGTCTGGTGGTGCAGGGGGCCTGTGTAGCGGCGGGCAGCAGTCTGGTACAGCTGGGTCAGTAAGGCCTGGCCTGTCTTCTGGCTCGGGTTGTTGGCGAACTTGACAGTGATGGGCTCGGCGGCACCCAGGGGCTTCTGCCCATTCAGACCTTTGATGGCCTCCTCTGCCTCATTTCGTTTGTCAAACCGGATGAAGCCCACTCCTCGCGATATGCCTGCTCCGGATCAGAAAACAGGCCAATGTTAGTACCTGGGGGTCAACGACTGACTCATTGGCTGACAGCCACCTGACAGTCACGTGGGCCCGGCCTGGGGTCGTTGAAGTTCATCCAGGGAAATGGGGCTCGAGTGACAGCATGAAAGTGAATTAAGGCTGTACCTGTAACTTGGTCCACTAGGATGCGAGATGTGATGATGCGGCCATATTGGGAGAACAGCTGTTCCATGTCCTTCTGGCTCATGGTCTTGGGGAGGCCACTCACGTAAAGGTTGGCATCACGAATGGAAGCCGAGCTTGGCCGGGCATATGATACCTACAGCACAGAAATACAAAAACAAACATATTAACTCAAGAAACCTCAGGTAACTGGAATGAGCCTCAGAGGAGTTCCTAATTGATTACGTTTTTTCCTACCATGGGTGTCATTCTGAAGTTCTACACAGCATTCAGTCTATCCTTTGTATCCCACACCTGTAATCTTTTTTAAGAGTCACGCTTGTTACTGCTCCTTCGCCATTTCCAAAGCCCTATCTCTCTCTCTGCCATCTGAAACGAATTGTTCTGTGGACTTAATCAGTGCCTTTGAGCGCACACTCACCCACAATGAGACCATCACAGACACACTGTGACGACTGTGACCTTCACCCACACTGATGATGCCAATCTGAGTTAACAAGCCTGAGTGTTGGCAACTCTTTTGTACGGAAGCAAATCGGCCTTAGTCTATCCATATTCTCTGAATTCACTTGTGGGTTAATGATGCATGGACCATTTTGGTGTCTCTGTTTTGTGTACCTTGTGATTCATTGTTGGTCTCTCTTGGTTTACTTTTGAGAACGTTCTGCATCTAATATTCTAGTGGGATATCTGATTGATCGTTCAAGTCATGCATATTCGTGTGTATGAGAGCATGTGAGCATGTGTATGATAGATAGTGCCATTCGGTCCATTGTTGGGGGATGTTGTGTTTGTGTGTGATGGAGGGAGAGCGTGTGAGTGTTGTCTGAGATAGGCTGATCTGCCCACCCTCTCCTGCCTCCTTCCTTTGTCTCTATCCTCTAGGGGAGAACAGCTCCACTGGCAACCAGCAAACAATGTAAATAGATCACAAGACATGCAGGATCCCTGATAACTCATAAACACACTCGCTCACACACTAAGGAAACACATGCTCACATATAATCTGTAGAGATGGTATGGCTATGTAAAAGTAACTATACATGAATTCTACTCATTTTGAAAATGTGTTGTGGCTCTGAAGTTTGATTTAGTTTATTGCACAGGCCTAAATCCTTCTGTGATGTGAATTTAAACAACTTGTATATTGCCTTTCAAATGAATACAGGTGTTCTGATTTCATCCATCAGTCCTAAGCACCAGTGTGTATTGTGTACACAGACAGACTGTATGAGCAGGAGGGTTGTGTGGTGCAGTGATTAGGGTGTTCTGTAGGAGTCAGGGGGGAGTTGCTGCATTCGGGGAGCAGAGACTGCCCTATAATTAACCCTCTCCCTGTCGCTCCCACAGTACAGATGGTGCCTGCAGCCCATATGGCCTCTAATCCTGTCATTGGCATTCTGCTCTCCGAGCTACCCCCTACCCTTCTACTGCTGCCCCCTCCCTCCGTGCCTCACCCCTCTCTGTTGATGCTTCCTGCTAAAGCTGATATTTGCTTTGTCATAGAGTAGTCTATGGTACTGTTCATTTAAATTTGAGTATACATTATTGTTTGATGAATTAATCGTAGAAGGAACAATCGAAGCACAGACACATTAACTAATTAGTTAATGTTATAACATATATTTAGCAATATAGCATAAAAGGTGTCTTGATTATTTATACACTCCTGCTATATGGCTGTACCAGAGGAAGAATTAATTAATTATTTTACCTTTGAATGCATATGTAGGCTATGTGAATCAACATTATGTATACATCTACATGTATTTGTTCTTCAATAAAGGAACCAAGTCCAGTACTAGATTTGAAGCATGCTGATAGCTGGTTGTTTGATTAGTAAGGAATCAATAACATCCCTATCTATGCACAGCTGTTGCGGGATCCCCTGCTCTGCTCTCTCAGAGATTCAATTTCTCAATCCTGCACTTTGTCTCAATCTTTGATGTACTTCGATCAGGTCGGAGGAGGGAAGGCAGTAATGTTTAATAATCTGCCCCCATCTTCCCTTCATCTGATTTTGGGACAAAGAAGCCCCCTAATTAGCCCAGATTGGAGGCAGATGGGGTAACCTGGACTGACCCTCATGCCCCACAGTTAGGCTTCCTAATTACATTTCCATCCTCTGCATGCTGCCTGCCCCTTGCTTTCTGACCTCCACTCTCTCCTTCTCTATTCACTCTTTCTCTCACCCCCTTTGTTCTAGCCACCACTCCCCTCTGCCTCCTCCTCCCCATTTACCTCCCCTCCCTCTGTCGCGTCTGTCACCACCTCTCTCAACCCCCCTTCACAAAATCTCCACTTCCTCTCTTTTTGTCTTCCGTGCTGTATTGAAGCAAAAAACGAAGAGTGAATGAGGTAGAGAGTTGAGGTCCACTTACCTTGATTGTTTTGGTCTGCAGTTTGAGACCATTGAGTGTGTTGATGGCCTTGTCTGCATCATTGGGATCCACATAGTTTACAAAGCCGTAGCCCAAACTCTGACCTGGAGACAAACAAAGACACAGCGTCTGTGATTCTCAGAACCAGTAGTAGTGATAAAGTATTAAATGCGAACAAAGTGTGTGTTGAGCTTGACCGGCACCTGTTATCTTGTCTCTAACTAGCTTGCAGGACTCAATCTCTCCAATGCTACCAAACAGACTTTTGAACTCTTCCTGGGTCATGTTCTGAGGCAGATAATTGACGATCAGGTTGGTTTTGCTGTCATCTGTGGCACCATTGGTGCTGATAACTGGACCATTAGGCAGACTGGTTCCGCTTGGACCGTTGGACACCTGGGTTTCCATGGTGCTGATTATCTGCTGAGGAAAAGGGTGGGATTAGATGTATAATTCACAAAGAGACACAATAGGACATAGTGGTGTATAAACATGGCTGTATAAATGTGCACATATAATGTTAAATATGGTACATGCACATATATAAACCATTCACACACACACACACACACTGACTCCACTTTGTCACTGTCATAAGGAACGATCAAGAAATCAGCATTTCTAACGGAAAGTAGGACACAGGGTCTGATTTGCCATACCCTGTCCCCTCCCCCCTCTTTCCCCCCCTTCTTTCCTCCTGTCTCGCCCCCTGCCTCTGGTCCTGCAGATGTCACAGTCCCTTTTTCCTTTCTCCTACCCTCCCCCAGCTTTCTTCCAGGGTCAAACACCATTACATCATTACGCAGGCTATGGGATGATGGTGATGGTAGTGTGTGATGCTGGTGAGGGGTGTGGGGGATAGAGAGTGACACTGTTAAATGGGTTTAGTGCTAACAAATGAGGAATATTGAGGTTTGGGGGGAAAATAAACAAGGATTAGGTTTACTCTCCTAACTTCGTTAAGGTGCCTTTGTGGTCAACTGGTTTTTATTGTTCTGAGTGGAGTCAGTGTGGGTTAGTGCACAATGGTGTTAATGTCTACTGTGTTGCTCTGGAGTAAACCATGTTGCTTCATTTGATCCACAGGGGATTGTCAAGGTCAGAAATAAAACTTCCGTTTTCCTGCTCAACACCTTCTCTCTTTCGCTAGATCATTATTCCCAATGTAAATCTAAATGTACTGTCATTGCACGCTCTTATCTTTTGTGAAAACAGAAAAGATACAAAACAAATAGTAATAGAAAATCAGAAGACACATTTGCTTGTGGTTGCTCAGTGATGTGATAGTGAAGTGTGTAGTTCCTTATATTAACATGATGATTTGTCCACATGCTGCAATTTTTGGCTCATTTTCAAGAGTTTCAATTTTACATTCAAATATGGCAACACCCATTATTGAATACAATGACAAATGCAAGAAATCCCTACATACAAGCTCCTTTTGGGGGTGATCAACTCAAACATTAATGCACCCAAATCCAGCCCCCTAATCCAGTGAGCAAGTAGTGGGAGACAGTGCCTATGTTAATTCAAACATGAAATCAACATTTTACATTAGCATTTACATTTTTGAGTTGCATCTTTTCAAAATAAGGTTAAACATGAAACATTTCAGTAAAGGAATAAGTAGGTTTTTTTCACGTCAAATAAACCTATTTTTAAGTTGTTTAATCAACATAATCATCATATATACAGTAAGTGTTGAACTTAGAAGTGTAAAATAAGTGTTTAACTCAAAATCAGTCCAAATTTGGCATAACTATGAGACAGTACATGATTGTGAACATTTACATTTCTACTGTTCTTATTCTGTGATGATTCAACTGAACAAACACAATGAGGAAAGAAATGTTATATTGCTTGTGTTAGAATTTCCTCATTGACTCACTGAAATTAGCCTTTATAGAATATTTCAGAATGTGTGTGTATACATTTTTAGTTTTAGTTTACATTTCAGTGGTCTGAATAAATCATTCTCACAAACAACCTCCATTTGTAGGGTGCCTGGATAAACGGTTTTATTGCTTGTACAACATGCTGTACATAGTGGGGCCCAAAGGTACGAGAAGATACTGCAGATCTCTTAACTGGTGGGTGCTATGTATGTCAATAGGGCTAAATAAGTGTCCTCTAAAGCTCTTGGGGTCTCACAATGTAGTCCATAGCATCTAAGGGACTTCATTAAAGAATCTTCTATGGCAGACTTATTTCAGAAGTATATTCGGGGAATTTCCTGACTTGAAGTAGGAATAGGCTTGATTGAAGCATACGCATTTGCTGCTGTAACACCTGAATTTCCCCTAGGGGATCAATAAAGTGCATCTAATCTAATCACTGAAGGAAGCATTCACCTGGCAATCAGCCTTATTGTAGCTTTTGGGGTTATGTATAACCAGCGTGATGATCACAGACAGGCTGAAAATGGTAGACACAGGTGAGAAGTTTCTGTCAGGATGTGATTCCATGGTTCCTGGGTTTTAGTTTTACAGGCTCTTCTAATTCACCCAACTTATTGCAGCGGTAGTCTCTCTGTTTGTACGTTATGATCACATTACTAAGAGCATGAATTGCTTTGATGATATTCTCAAATCGTCTCAGTTGTTTTGTGTATTCGCCCACCTCTTCCACCTCAGAGCTGATGGCTCTGTCTGTCCTGGCTTTTTTCCTCTTCCCTGTAACCTGCTTTCTCGCTTTGAGCCTTACTTCTACTCGGGTTGCCCAGGTAACGGCCCTCAAAGACTGCATTGTTTCTAATGGCTGAATGGCTTTCTTACTTTTAGCTCTGAGTGTGTGTGTGTGTGTGTGTGTGTGTGTGTGTGTGTGTGTGTGTGTGTGTGTATAATGCGTGTGTTAGAGGCAGATACTGGTCAAATATTGTTCTTCTGTGTATTAATATTACATGGCTTTGCTTTCCTTTGTAGGGAATATCTTTAACTCAAATTACAATGTCAAGGGGAGAACATCGAAGAGGAAGAGGAAGTAAGAGAGCGAGTGAGTTATGACAGGCTAAAAATAAAACACTTCAAACACATATCTAAGCACAAAGGTGGTGCAACGCAGAATAGCAATTAATCATTTAAAGATTATGGTGCAGCGCCAATATGCCTGCTGATCAGATGTGCAGCAAGAGTAATAAATAATTTGGGTGTCTTTATAATATATTGTACAATTAATGCATGTTGACAGTGGCTGAAAAAGGTGGAATCATGCATACTATATTTATTGTAATATTAGGCCAATACATTGTAGTGTGATGTGATGTCTCTGACTAAAATAAATATGAGATATTCTCAGTGTGTCCCAAACATGACAAAAGCTTTCAGGAATAATAATAAAAAATCCCTATTAGGGCAAATTTGACTCGCCAACTGAAATAGACCTCAGCATGGCACAGATCTCCAGTGAACAGTGCAGAAGTGATATAATTCACAGACCCAGTGAGTATAGCCTGGGTACAGAGATTGGCTGACACAAGCAACTAAGATTGAGATTTGCATACAGAAATAGAGAGGAACGGCATGCTTTAAAGTTATCTGAAACAAATATAAGAACCCCAGAGTATTGTTTCATCCTTTGGGCATCATATGTTTCCTATTATACAACAACAAAATAATTAAATATACAACAATATGGCTTGCAGTAACCCGGCTACTATGAAATAAAGAGACAATAAATATTAGTGACGTAAGAAGGCCTACAATACAATTAATAATCACAGTGCCCTACACTCAAATACAGATGTGTTCTAGCTAGCCAGGCTCCAGACACCTAACAACTGGAGACAACAAAAATGTTAATACCAAAATTATGACAGTTGTTAGGCCAGCACTGTTTGTCCCACACTGCTTTTTTTCTATTCTGGGGGTCTGCGAGATCTCCCTCAATATTTACTGTACCGCATCAGCATCGCCTACACATGGCCCCAGACACGCAAACAAGAGCCCTGCCTCCTCTGCCAAACACATGAACCCAGACTTGCACGCAAACAAGAGCCCTGCCTCCACTGCCAAGCGCACATACCACCTACACTGTACACTATTCAATTACAAAACGCACAAGCATTACATGACTAAATGTAAATGCAGTTGGTGTTAAAACTCGGTGTACCTCGCTTGTTCTCAGTCGTGTGATACATAACAGCTCGTCCAATTCACTTCTGCTCAGGGTGCAGTAGTACCGTGTATAACGCACAGCGGAGTAGTCGCTTCTCAACTAATGTCATCACATGAGATTTTAAACACTGCCACGTGTCGTGTCACAGTGCGCTAAGAACCATGGAACATATTTCACTTGAATTTCTGTGTGGCATAAGTGAGAGACACTAAGAGAGAGAAAGAGATGGCCACCATCAATATTGGGTGTAACAGTCTCAGGAAAAACCGTTAAGTGTCTAGGCTTGGTGTAGACGTAATCTACACTTTTCTGCATATATGTTTTAATTCTCCTCGTGTCATTTATGGTTTACAAAGACGTTTATATGAAATGTTTTAACTTTGTTTTTTCTGTAAGGCATGACTCATAAGTGAACGCTAGGCTGAAGTGTAAATGAGCCTTCTAAATAGCACAGATTACAGGATTATCCCAAACAAAAGGGCATTAGCCACACTCTGCAGCTTAGGGGATCATGGTGGCGGCTGTAAAACAACGGGACGACGGGAGTCACCGCTCATGTCAGCTATGTGCTGAGGCTTCAGCTCTCGGAATATAGTCCCTGTTTTGGGCGGACGGCGTCAGAGGGTAGGGAAGAGAGATCCGTCTCGCAAGTCCTTGCAGTATGCGGGGCGCTATCCAGCGTGCTGAAAAAAAGGGAGTGGCTTTCGCACGGTTTGGTTTGAGGCCGGAGCGGCCCGTGAATCCCGCAAAGACCATCGAGTCGGTTTTGATGTCGTTATATTTGATCACCTTTTGGAACATGTGATCACGTGTCGCGGTGTTTAAATGTGGGTAAATGATTAATTGCGCCCCCCATCACTCGGTACAACTTGTTTATTTAGCCCCTTTTCGTACGTGTGCGCTCTGCAGGCATTCATGAACCGGGGCGCCTTTTTGCTGAATAAACGTATTGAAACGACCGAACAAAAGAGCCACCCGTTCCTCCTCTTCTCCCTCGCAGAGACTATGGCAGCACTATGAATATTAATGTAAACAGTGGCGCTTTGTGTCGTGGCCAGGGGCTGCAGGACGCTCCGGGAACAATGAGCGGTACAGTTGCCAGCTCCAAAGGGGGAAAACGCCACGACAGGCCAGATTAAAATACTAATACTAGACATGTTCCTGCTGATTTGGATCGTTTTCCACGTTGGAATGGTCGGTGTTATAATAATGTGTGTGTGTAGTGATGGAGGAAACCATGAGCCCCAGTCGGTGATCATTATAAGGCGAACAACCACCATTATAAACAATGATATTGTCAGATTTGCATTAATTTCTGTATTTATTCTTCCTTTAAAGGCCCCGTCGTCATCACACCAGGCATCGTTAATAACATCAGTCGTATACTACTTACTGTGCTGCCACGCATTTACACCATCGGTGTGTGTGGGTGCATACAAAGGCACTGCATCTCTAATATGATGTACTTGATCAGTCTCAGAGACGGAAGTGGCGCTTTGTCGGTGGCTGATAACGACTTCAAGTCATTGGCAGGCAACAGGAGGCCTACAAATCACCGCCTACATAACATACACAGCATTGCCTTTGCCTTCTCGTGTGTGTTGGATGTATGATATTTGTTCTGTGACTTATAACTGCTCACACGAGCCTCTTAGTGATTGTGCCTCGGGTTCTAAGCTGATGATGGACCGAACAACCACCCGAAACCATTCTGATTTCAATCCGATCGAGCACTTTTAGCTAAACGACCCGACGTGTTCGGGACCGGCTCGGCCTCCGCTGTCCTTGTCCTTGAATCGTGTAAGGTGATCTGACTCAACGCTTTTATGTGCCCGGCACTGCGGTACAGGCGCGGAGGACTGCGGACCATGTGGAGTGAGTCTGCGTGACACTACGGGCCGTGCGGGACAAGCAGACAATACAACCGCAGTTAGAGCGCGACACGGGCTAATGAAAGTTAGGTTTACCC
>OMOT01038972.1:0-19410 GCA_900312575.1 Acanthochaenus luetkenii
TACCGATAACGTTAGTGAATGGGCAGGTGGCCACGGTCGCTGATGGCTGCCACCGATAGCAAACGTTAGCTGGCTAGCTGAACTGAATTATACGGAGAGAAAATCACAATTTACCTCCAAGTGTTTCTTTAGATTCGAGGTAGAATCCTTCGATGTTGATAGTAGCTTCGTCTTGGGCAAACAAAGATGGCGCGCGAACAAACAGACCAACCACGTGACTCGGCTCATCACGCAGACACTCAAGGCTGAGGACGTTGCTGTCGGGAGAGATCCGATGCTTGCGGTGGCAAAAATTATAGCAAAATTATAAAAACATACATTTTATTTATAATAATTTTAAGTTATAAATTGAAAGTAATCATTTTAAGTAATCCACCTTTTTAAAGAAAGTAACTGTAGTCTGATTACCGCAATTTTAAAAGTAATGTAGGGGATTACAGTTGCATCATTTTTAAAATCTGGATTACTGTAACGGCGTTACTGTAATCCGTTACTCCCCAACACTGTACGTAGGACTGTTCCAATTTGATCCTAGCCTCACTGTTTTAGCTCTACTGGATTGGACCAATGCTAACAATTAGCATGTTGTCATTGGGCAGACTGTCCCTTCAGCTGGCATTCTAACCGTCTAAATCCACTCATACGGTTTAACAGCTTGCGGTTGGAAACAAAAAACATGTGCATGAAAATTGCTGTTCCTGAATCTGCCGTTTCAGCTTTCAACTTTCGTTTGAGTCTGAGTTCATTTGTCAAGAGCCGGTAACTATTTTTCTCCTTTCTGGTATCACTCCGCCTCACATGCACTCTAGCTTAATTGCGTTCTGTTCGTGCACCTGTGAGCAACCGTACCCAGTGCAGCACGTTCTACGCCACAGGCAAGTAGATCTGCCATGGACGAGCAATGTTTTAGACAACTGTCGACTTTTCCATACTACAAAATGTGTACAAAAACGGTGTTTGTTTAACAAGTTGAGTGATTGAGAGTTGAGTCTGCCTAATGGTAACATGATAATTGTTAGCATTGGTTCAAGCCAGTAGAGCTAAAACAGTTAGGCTAGAATCAAATCTAAACAGTCCTACTTACCTCTTTGGGGCTCAGCAAAATATTATCTTTTTTTTTTTTTAAATGGGTGCACTATCCCTTTAAAAAGGAAATACATGCTCCAGGCACGAAAAGTGAGAGAAATATGTTTTTCCACCACAAAAGTATTACGGAAGGAGGCTCTACTAGAAGCAGGAAGTAGTCTGACACAGCTTCGATTCTCAACTCATACCAAAAAGTTTTGTACTGTGAGTCACGTTTTAACTTTAAGCCAAAGTCTTTCTCATTTAACCATGACCAAAGCCTTTCCCTTACCTTAACCAACGTTATTTTAGTTGCCAACCTTAACCATAATCATAGCCTTAACCAAAGTTGTTTCTCTTGCCTAAACATAACTGCTAACCTTTTCATGTGACGAACAGGTGAAAATGGCGTGTCCAGTGCTGTTGTCACATAATACAATTTGTTGTAGAGGAACGTGATCTTGACATAATTTGTGTCCACAACACGTAGTCTGTGTGTATGAAAATACGTCATACTCATTTCACAAAATTGTGTGAGAACAGGTTATCATAAAGCCCCAATTTGCTATATTCTTCTTTATCTTCTCTTAGGGATAATTCAAGTTTCATCTGATATTTTCTTAGTGTCCTGAGGAGTCAGCATCGCCAAGAACTGTACATACAGTAGAAACCTTGTGCCCTGAGGAGCAAGCTTTACCACAATGAGAGACCGCTTGGAGGAGCTACAGCAGAGGGCTCAGGAGTTTTCTGAGGCTGCAAGCGAAGATTCCAACCCTTTCTCGGGGGAGGGTGACCATGATGACTCAGTAGGGGTCGGGGTCATAACGCCGCAGGCCGTGGTGTTCGAGGAGGAGCCAATCATTGAGAATTTCCTGTCTGAGGCTCAGCGTATCCGGAATGACATCACAGAGCTGGAGACCGACGTAAGCGTTATTTTGGACAGAGGTTGCATTTATTTCATAGCTCCTCCAAAAAGGCTATCTTTAAATTATGTGTCCAAGAGACTCTGGATGTCCTTAGATGTCCTAAACTCTGAAACAACCTGCCTGCCCGAGGTGTTAAATCTGTATCATCTTGTAAATCACCTTTTAAAACATTTTTTTAATGACTTTTATTATAATTTTGACCACCCTTTTATAATTCTTGCCATGCTATTATATGTATTACCTTGCTTTTATTGTTTTTGCTGTTGATTTTTATCCTTTGTTCTTTGTAAAGTGCTCTGTAACTGTGTTTTGTAAGTACGATTTAATTAGTTAAAATGAAGTTCCTCCTCATTGGTGGTCGGAAATGATACTGATGCTGAGACCAAAAAAAAAAGTCCAATCTCCACTGTGTGCAGGTTCTCAAGTTCAGCCAACAGCAAAAGACCTTGGTGGCAACTATGCGTCGTTTCAGTGTGATGAAGAAGGAAAGCAGCGTAACCCGGGACATCAAGCTCCGGGCAGAAAGCATCCACAGGCGCCTTGATGCCCTTTCAAAACAGGCCCAGAAGACTGAGGACCAGCAGGGACCTACTGCAGTCACAACGAGAATCCAACGCTCCCAACTTGCAGCGCTGCACCGCCAGTTCCAACAGGTAGAGAACATAACTACCCTACCACTCTGCTTTTGGATACTTTTAGCTGCACTTCTACCATTACATTGACACACTTCAGTTGATCGTGAAATTCTGTGGATGCATTTTAGTCTGTGCAAACGTGTTATCTTTCCCAGCCTATTGTAACCAAGCACAAGAGTAGAGGTTGTGGGTAGGAAATGTATTGCAACTCTCTGTCACTGATTGAGATGACACAATAGTGATTCAACCTGTACCCAGTTCATGAAAGCTTTTACATTTGCCGGTCTAAACACCCGGTGTCCGGTAGATATTTCCTAGAAGAATCCCCTGGTTTACAGGAGGTGATGCGTTTCATGTTTCCAGCAGCAACAACAGCGTTTTGTTTGGACTAAATAGAAGAAGAACTGGGTAGTTAGCTTGAACAGCGATATTAGTCATCTACAGAACCTCAAACGTCCAAAGAAAAACACATCACAGTGATCTCTGGGAAGTGCAGCGCAAAAACACCACAGCAATGACCGCTGAGCACCAAAGTGTTACTCCCCAAAACAAATAAAACAAATACATAAAAGAATCTCACAAATTATAACTTTAAGAAAAACCTGTTGACTCTCAATCTGGCCTCGTCCTATTTGAGGTCTCCTTATTATCGTCTCATTTCCTTTCACCTCCTCCTCCTCTTTGATTCTCTCTTTCTACCAATCATTATGTTTAGGTGATGCGGCAGTATAATGATGGTCTGCTGACCAAGCAGGAGCGCTGCAAGCACTTCATTATCCGCCAGCTGGAAGTATCAGGAAGGGAGGTGACGGAGGAGGAGGTGAATGAGATGGTTACCACAGGAAAATGGGAGGTATTCAATGAGAACCTGCTGAATGATGCCAGGATCACACGATCACGACTGTCTGAGATCGAACAACGACACAAGGTGAGGGCAAGGGCATCAAATCACTAAACCCTAAGCTATGGCAAAGTCCCTGCATCTAATATAATTTGTCACCAAAACTTCCAAACCCACTTATATCTATTCGATTTCCAGAGACAAATAGAACAATGACAAATTACTTGTTATTCGGTCAATGTGATGAATTATTAGATGTATGTCACAAAACTGCTAGGTTTGAAGGAACATTTAAAGCCCTTTGAGACATGCTTGTATAAAAGGGCTATATAAATAAACACGATTGATTGATTGATTGATATTTAAGAAGACACTGAAGAAAATGTTCCAGAATTGCTCCTGAATGCTCCCCTGGTGTGACGTGGCTTACAAATAGATTTCTGGGGAATTTATGCTCGATCTTTACTGTTCATTGTAATGCTAAGAAGGTCAAATTTGGACTCACTTGGGCTAAGGTATGACGCGCGCCACACCTTGCCATATCCAACTGACACTCATAGGTAAGAGGAACACTTTTTAAAAATACAGTACATCGGTGGTAATGGTTTGATGAATCAGCAGTAGGATTTGATTGATGAAGACATCTTGTATACCAGTGGTTCCAAGCTCCGGTCGTCTGACCCTAATAAGGACTTATTTAGACCTGGAACGCCAGATGAATGCAATTAACTACATGGTAGGATAGAAAACCAGTAGTGTTCTTGGTCAGGAGGACCTGGGCTGGGAACCACTGTTGTATACAAAGAGATTTCTGAGGAAACCAGCACATCAACCAGTAAGCCAGTAGGAGTCAGACGGTGATTTGTGTGTATTTTCAGTGCTCAGGCTGTGCTATATCAAGATCTGATGCTGTCCCCCCATGCAGTGGTTCTCAATCCAGTCCTCAAGACCCACCTGTCTTACAACTTTTAGCTCCAGCTGTACTCTTGCACATCTGATTCAATCAAGGTGGCATGAGAGTGTGTGGTCCCAGGTGTACAAAAGTAGAGTAAGGAATCGCAGGAGATGGGAGCCTTGAGGACTGAGATGAAAACCACTGGCATGGGCTATGACCTATGTGGCTTCAGCTTCTCCCTCCAACCACTTCTATCAGCTCCAGCTCTTCTCCAATATCATATCAACTGCATTAATCCCCATCACTCTTCTGCGCCAACAGGAGCTGCTGAACCTGGAGAGCAACATTAAGGAGCTGAGGGATCTGTTCATGGACATTTTCATACTGGTGGACGAACAAGGGGTCCACATCGACCACATCCAGACTAACGTCGAGAATACACAGGACTATGTGACCGTCTCCAATGAGAAGTTCAAGATGGCCGCCAGGTACAAGAAGAAGAACCCCATTCGAAAGCTGTGCTGCTGCTGCTGCCCTCCCTGGAGATGCTGCTTATAGAATAGAGATTAATTAGAAATGGTAACCATATCAGTTACTGGTGAGTGGGGCTAGATTCAAGTACCATTATAGGTACATTTAAGGCACTGCAGTTTTTGCTGTTGATCAGAGCAGCAGTGAAAATAAACTTCACGGAACATACAAACCAATTAGGCGTAAAGGCCAGAACTGATACTTGAGGCACTTGTTTCTTTCAAGAGGATATAAAGCGGCTGCTATTCGGAGAGACAGTTCTCAGAAGTTCTTCAGACTGCTTATCGGAGCCCTTCACTGTCATCTGACAGAGGTCACGAACAAGAGGAGACCACTGGCAACAAGGACTTCGACAGTAGATTAGCAAAACTGATACTTCACACAATTTCCCCCCCCCCCAAAAAAAATCTATTTTTTTTGTTGAATCTGCCACATATATTTAATAACCACTTATTTTTGTATGGACATGTGGACGCATCGCAGGCTTATACATGTACTCAGCACAAAGTCAAATTTAGCTTTGCGGAAAACATTTCATATTCAGAGAGATTTTGAGCCATTGCATATCCAGCTATTTCATTTTAGGTCCATATATTTATGGGGTAAAAACCAACTTGTTTTACATTTCTAGATAGTGTCTCATTTGCATTTCAAAGGATGACCCGTGAAACAATGTAGCTCAGCTATTCAGATTAAAGCAAGACTCCAAATCACAAAACTTGATTAAAACTTTTCTGGTTAATTGAATTTTGTTCCAAACTGGCATATCCACCAATTGAAAAAGGTGACAAAGTAAAGTTGTGGAATTCCATTCAAGTCAACTGCTATCTTAAGGCATTCGTTTAAAAACAGGAAGATGGAGATTTTGAGTCGTTTGAGGCAATATTTTCATTTCTCTAGATAGGGTTTCGGACTGAAACCCTTCAATTCACGTTTCTACTGAAACTGTTACATGATTCAGATGCACTGATCCAGCTGCCACCTGTGTGAAACTCATTGTTCATCTCTTGAAAAAGTGCTCCACACAAAAGGGGAACACTGGCACTAAGCAGAGTGGAATGCTCCCATTGAAGGAAGTACCAGCAGGATGTATTAGAAACAATGGGCGAGTGTACTGTACAGTTGATGAACAGACCTGCACCTGTTTACAGTTAATCATCTCCAGTTGCACCTATTATATGCCATATATAATATATAATAGGTGCAACTGGATGGTGAAAATACCTGCTCACCATCACTGTCAGAATAACGAGTGGGAAATAATAAATAAGCAGCCCAGAAGGTTTGTCCGTACAGTTAATCTCACTCAATGGCAGCGTAGCCTCCAATCAGCGTTTACAGCAGTCATCCTTATTGAGTCAGTGACCCCGCGGTGTCTGCTTTCAGGGACAAAACACAGGTAAACTGGGTGCGCCGGAGCCAGACTGGAAACTCTGGTTTGGTTGCTATAACAGGATAGCGATCAGCCGGCTGTGGAGAGTTGCTGCAGGGCACATCAGGGATGGCGTTACACTGTGTAAACACAACCGGTACTTTCACCAGATAGTAAGAGGTCTCACCTGGGTGAAATCAAGTCTGAGTTGTCTCCCAGAATGAGACACATTTGAAAAGAAAATGATACCTACAGCACGCTTACGAAATGATTGAAAGGGCAAAAGTGAAACAGATTATAGTACTTTTTATAGGGTAGTGGCGAACATGGCCACCTATGGCTGGCATAATATTAACCTTTTCCTTGATCCTTTTAGACATGGTACATTTGGGCTAGTTTCTCTCTAAAATAGACATGTAACATTTTGGAATAGAACTATATTTTTGTTAAGAAAGTTGTTTAGACCATTTGAAAGTCAATTTAGTACAGTTTTCTGTGATCGACATCTATCTGACTCTTTCTGAATTGTCCTGGAGTGATACCCCCTGCTTGGTGCTCCAGTTAAATTAAATGCTACTTGCACAATTGCACCCAGGTCTGGTCGAGTAACCAGGTGGCAGATAACTATTGTTATCTAACTGCACTTCTCTCTTCCTGAATCAGATCTGCTGTTTTCTTGACCAGTCTCACTCACATTAGAGGAAGAAAATGTTTCAACCATGACAGAAATATATTTGTTTACCTATCAATTGTCTAATAATGCAATACAGTACAGTTTCTGCCTCCCCTCTAAAAAGTAGCACTACTCTAAACTGAAGGGCTCCTGAACAGCAATAATGCCATCCTGTGTTCACTGAGAGAAGTGCCAGTTGAAAAAATAGAACATTTGACACTATTATGAATTGTAAAATTACAATTATTATTATTATTATTTCAATTCAGCATGAATTATTCCCAAATGATTGGAATCATACAGGTAAATATGCTGCATATTGTTGTGACGATATCAGTATTGTTGTAGCCATTATATGCAGTACATAGGGTAGCATTACTAATAATGGGAATACTTGCCAACTTTGGAATTCAAATGTGTTTCTATAGTCTGGTCAGTCCAATCAACACGTTTTCTGCAAGAGCTGGAAAGCGTAGACATATAGAATAATTAATTTGTAATATAATCTGGTATACATGTGGGACCTGCCCCATAGATAATGAATTAGACACATATTTTTGGTGGTTCCTGCTGCTGCACATGTGTTAACATCAAAAAGTGCCTTTTTTAAATAATAGTGCTAACAATCTCCAACCACAATATACTTTTCCCCTCAGAAAAACCTGTCTGGCTTCTCTCACATGCAAATGTATGAAAAACTGAACTGTCTTTAGGCATAAGAATAAGTAACACAGTCACACAGCAACCCTGTCTCATAAAGAACAGTGGTGCTGTATTGGAGTAGCACATTTTATAGCTGAAATTCAGTGGTACTTTCCCAAATATACTCAGAGGAGGACAGGTTTGCCAGAGATGGTGGGATGTCTGACGACCTCAGAGAGGGCCATGGGAGAGGGAATCGTGGTCAGTTCAGAGACCTCTGACCCCTGACCCCCAGGCGGGTCAGTCAGGGTCACCTGGCCCTCCAACAAGCCCTCTCTAACCTCACGGACTAAAACTCACCGACTGCTACTGTTGGATAAAACTCACGTTTGTAAAGTGCCTTTAAATTGTTATTTGTATTTGTTTATTCGCTGATTGATGATCATGTCTTTTGCGAAATTCTAAAATGGATGTATGAATGTCATGGGCTCTATGATCCTGAAACTTCATCAGAACATAAAGAACCATGTAAGGCAAGTTTCACACAGCTGCAGAATCACCCTGACGCAAGATAGGTCATCATGGGTCATTACTGCAATGCAGTCTTAAATTATGGCTAAAGTTTGTACAGTTCCCATCAACATGTACTAAGGTGATGAGTGACTCAGTAAACGTTATTTTGATTACTGGCAGGGTTAGTTAACGAAGTCAAAGCTCATGCTCTGAAAAATGTTGTTCCACAAAACTAATCATACAAGCGCATCAGTCATGTCTGTTTAAGCGATGACGTGAACATCTGAAACGCGGGAGAGATTACGAGGGCGATCGTGACTGATGGAGATGCGGCGTGACGTCTGCATGTATGTTCATATCTCTTGTGTCTAGCCCTGCCAGTCACAGCGTGGACCTCAAAGACTTTCCCCAAACATCAAAGCAGCCCTGTGAGTAGAACCAGCTGTGGTTATAGAGAGCTGACATTACTTTACTGCCTGGTTTTATCACTGCCATCAAAATCAGAACAGAGAGATAGCAGGATCGTCAGCATGTGATAAATCACACAGCAACTGTATAGTGTGACACTGGTAGCTACTGGGATACCAGCGACGATGCAATGGTTGTAAAAAGTGTTTCCCCCCCTCCTTAACTTTTTTTTTTCTTGTGCAAGAAAGTTAGCTCAAAATAGATACATTTGGGGTCTAAAATCTATGCAAAGTATTATTTTCTATCAAAGTGGAGAGGAAATTAAATGTAATGAGTATTCCTACTTCATGGTTAGAAAATATTTTCT
Organism: Acanthochaenus luetkenii; assembly: GCA_900312575.1. Lineage (NCBI taxonomy): Eukaryota > Metazoa > Chordata > Actinopteri > Beryciformes > Stephanoberycidae > Acanthochaenus > Acanthochaenus luetkenii. The sequence continues at coordinate 8,869 of OMOT01038972.1, forward strand.
TTTAAAAACTGCTCTGATTTAACATTTCTTGTTAGGAAGTCTTATACCAGGTCCTTTTAATACATTTAATTGGATTTTAGGGTGCAGGGGGTTTTCTGCCTCAAAATGCTGCAGGGTATCTGTGTCACTTATGAATGATACTTGATTCCAGTTTCTGGGGTTTTAAAGGTTTGAATATACAGCATTAACAAAATAAAATAAAACGTGTTTAAGAATATTCTTTAAGACAACATATAGAGATCAGCGTCGTTGAGGCCTACTTTGCCTTGCTTTTATAGACATTTCAGGAATATTTTGGACTTTCTGTCATTTTTCAAAATGACAGTAGTGGTGGTGACTGAGTGAGGTCTCCAGAGTGTTGGTGCAACTTCAAAGACTCATACAGATCTGAACATAAAAAAGTGAATCATATCCTGTATGCGATCATGAATGATGTCAGCTGCCTACAGTAGAGATGTTACTCACGTTTCATTTTGAGAGCTTAATAAGCCATACCTTCCAGCGTGTGGTTGAACTTCTGTGATGTGGCCTGAATAATGTTTTTCCTTGTGTGCTCTACATCAGACATTTCAAGAAGTAACTTTATCCGCTCACTGTTATTGCAGATTTAGGTATAAAAGCCTAAATAAAAGCCACAGTGCCCTTATCGTTCTATGTTCACAAGACCTGAGTTTTGCCCTCCTTTATTTTGATTGCTTGTCATTTTTGCTCATCTAGAATTTTTAGAATAGTTTATTTGGTAATCCTTTAAATTACAGGCCCTTAGTTACGCAGTAATGAATGTAAATAACGAAGTAATATCCAAGTAATATACATGTAATAAGTAGTTACAGCGTTACAGCATACTATACAATTTAAAGAAATGTGTTTTTAACAGTAATTGTGTTGTAATGACTTGTTATTCAGTTATAAGTTGGCCTGTAAAATGTAGTTCCAGAATAAGAAATGACAACATGGTAACTACTTAGAAATGTCACCATAATCACTTTACTATGGCCTGCAAATTGTCTTTCCCATGCAATTCAGTACAGAGTTCAAACTATATTCTTTTAAATTGGAAATTTGGAAATGACTAAATAAAGTGCACAAACAAAGTAAAGACAGATCACTGATCTGATTACCGATATGACCGTTCACTGTGAATGGCTCCACATTTTTTCATTTTACAATGGTCCAGTTTCTGATGCTTATGGAGAGCTTTGTAATTGAGATGAGATTTTATATATATGTATATATATAGATTTATATATATATATGTATTTATAGTGAAGTACAATACTCCGGTTAAAACATATTTAAGTGAAAGTAAAATAGCTGACTTTAAAAACTAAAACTACAAGTACAAGTAACACAAAATAGCTACTCAATTACAGTGAAATGAGTACATTTAATTAGTTCCTTTCACCCTTGCCTATTACAATAGCATACATTAACTGAACTTAACAAACTTATTTTTTGGATTGTCTGTAATTGAATTCAGTTTGATTGGACTGAAAATATCAAACTCAATAGGTAACATCACGTGTAAAAGTCCGAATAAACAGATACAATAGAGAAGATAAAAACTGAACTAACTAAACAAACAGATAACATAACATCAATAGAAGAAAAAAACAGTATACGGGCGCAACTGCAGTGATGTAACTATGGGAAAAGAGGCTACTACATTTTAAAGGCCATGGAAAGGTAATTTTGTAGAAATGAAATATTTTACTATATTGTTGGAAAACTACTTAATTATCTAAACACTAAATTAACAGTGGCCACTATAATTTACAGGCCATGGGGAGAAAATGTGGGTGAAATATACAAGGTGTTACCATGTACACATACAATTTATTACTGAATAAAAATACAATTACTGGTTACATTCTCGTATATTACTCAGTATTTACCAGACATTGTATTGCCATTACCAGTAATAACTAAGCAATAATAGGCAAGGAGCAGTCTGCCTGTTGTAATTTTATAGTCGTCAGTGTTATATACCACCTTATAATAACTTCACATTACAATGCAATTACTGGTAAAAGCAACAACAATTCTTTTTATATTACTCAGTAAATACCAGTCATTCTAATGCTGTAACTAGTTATTGCATATATTCTACTTGGATAATACTTAGTTATTTACAGTTATTACTGCATAATTAAACTGTAATTCAAAAGGCTACTGTTTATTTTACTGTTGCACTCATTTGAAGTCTCTCTGGATAAGAGTGTTCAGCTCAACACTTAAAATGTAAATGTAAAATGTTGTGGCGCCAGATTTCTAATGCAGCTGATGTCAAAAGTTGACTGCTGCCCAACACCTATTGAAGGATGAATGTTAAAACGTGTGTATGTTCTGCCAGAGTGATATATGAGCTTCAGCAATGAATGCTCCGGGAAAGCACAAGGTCGGTGCAAGGTGTGAAAGCCCTCTGTGTAGATCCCATGCAGTGACAGTGAAAGGTAATGGACACGTCTGTGTGTGTCCACTGTGGCTGTTACGCTGACTTAGGAGATGTTTTCATCTTTTCTGATGGATGGGTGGATGAACTCTGCCTTTGATGCAAAGCATATGTGCAACTGCTGTGAGTAAAAAAGTATATTTGCACATGTATCTCAGCTAAACCTCATACATGATCATAGTTATAGTCAATACTACACACAGAAAATAATATTGAAAACTGCACCCTCTGTCCTTTTATATAAAGGAGGGACGAGAACATGTTTTTGTGGCATAATCAACAAAGTTATGGTACAAACTGTTTGAGTGAGATTCTGTGTCTGTGACATTTTAGCATCCACTGGTTTCATATTCAGGTTAGCCTGTGTTTATTTTGACCCACTTCACAGGAACTCAACACATACGCAGACTAAACATCTCCCCTTGGCACATGTTCAATAAAGAGATTTCCGTCAGAATTAGACTCTTTCCCCACCAGATGCGGTTGTAATATTTGCAAGATGAAAAATAGGACATGAGAAGATGTGGGAACATGTTCAATGGAGACATCGCAAGCAGCCACAGCTGCAGCTGTGAATGGAACTTGCAATCATCTTGTCAATCAACCACGGGATTCTTCAAATGTTTCGATCTCCATTGTGTCGTGGTTTTCTGAAAATGAAACACCAGGAATTGAGAATTGTGATAATCCACACAGGCTCTCAGAAGATATATAGCTTAGTATAAATGAAAACTGTACAAACATGGCATACTGGTAAAATGGATACCTCTGTGTGTCAATGTAACAAATATAGCATGACATGGTTTAGCATGGAACTATGATCCCCAGCTTGCCATATGCTTAAAACTTTCCCGCTCTCTTTAAAATAATACAATCTCTTAAAATACCCCTATCGTTCACCTTTTTCCTGGCACTTCACTCTTACACGATGACTCTACGATCAGAGGAATATTGTAAGCCCTGACCTTTGACCCCCTTACTTATGTTGGTCTAGGAATTGAAGCTCATTCTTCTGTAAATTGCTCTGGATAAGAGCGTCAGCTAAATGAGTAATATATATATATATATCTTAGTGTTGCAGACCACGAGGAACAGAGAAGTAACCAGCAGAGGGCACCGATATCCAATAATTGCCAATACCTTGTCGACCCTCATGTCAAATATTACATTACAAACTAATGTAGTATTAGTTCACCTTGAGCTTTGCACCCCAATGGCTTCTCTAAGCCAAAATGCATCCTGTGTTGAATATTGATGAATTTACTCAACAATAAAGGTGAACAGCGAGAGGACCAGACGGGGAACAGCTGACACACACATCAGGACAGAGGAAAGAGGTGAAAATGAACTGAGACGTGGGTGAATAAAACATGTCTCAGAGGACGTCGCCTTGCCCCATTGCTTTTTCTGCTGGGCTGCAGGGGAACCGGGAGCGTCCCTGATGGTTAATCCTCCCAGTAATGAGAGGACAGACACATCCAGCCTCGCAGGCAAACACACACTTACACGCTCAAGCATGACAGCATACTCTCAGGTACGCAAACACACACACACACACACACACACTCAACATATATCCACACAGACATTATTTTTCTCTGCCTAATGCACGCAATATATGACATAGTTTTCTTCATATGCTAGCGGTAATGTGAGCAACATGTTGGTTTTGGAGGCCACCTGGTAGTCAAAGGTCGCAGGTTCAAGCCCCGTTACCAAGCCACTACCCAGTACTGCTCGAGTCCCTCTGAGCAAGGCCACCTTACCTACATGTATATTTAACAACCTTTTTCAAGGACACGGAGTAACATTGCTACCATTAGCTGGAATTCTTTGATATATCTGTCCTGTCCTGAGATCAGACTGGGTAATCACATAAAACTGCCAGTTGTCATTTGATGTTCTCATTCTTTTCCAGTGGATGCTTTTAGGCATTTTGTTTTTTGACTTTGTGAAGAAAGCACGCGCGCTATTAAGACCAATTGAGCTGACGATACTGTCTAAGTCCAGTCCAGTCAGTGTAGCAAGTAGCAAGACTCCATGCTTTACTCTACGTTGTCATCAAACTCTGCAGAAATGGATTAGATGGCTCCTAATGCCATTTACTCTATTGGATAACTGTATGGGGAAGCAGCGTGCGGTCCAGTACAGAAGCAGTAAGTGCATTCAGCACAATTCATGCTATCATAATCAAAAGCGGAAATCAGGTTAAAATGTGTCTAGTCTACAAGCCAGACTGAAGTGCACCGCTGACATTAAGATAAATTGTTTGCTCCCTGTGCGTTCAAAAAGTGGTTCTATATAGTATCAGTCAATAGTTCTCTAGACATCTAGTAAGTAAGTAATCATGTTTTTTTTTGTATAGCAGAGTCACAAAGTGCTTCACAGGAATACAAATACACAAAGATCAACCAGATTAAAATGACAATGAATCACAAAGACAGGACTTGAATGAGCACAAAAATAAACAAGTAAAATACAGATGCACACAGACAGACAAATGACCGTCTAAACAGATGTGACTTTAGCTGCACCTTAACAATGTCCACAAAGGCTGCAGCTCTCAAATCTTGTGGAAGAGCGTTCCACAATTTAGGAGCCACAGATCCAAAGGCTCGGCCACCTTCAGTTTTGAGCCCAGTACCAGGGACAACCAATAGAACCGCTAACCCTAACCAAAGAACCCTTGAAGAACCCTCCTTTGGCTCTGTGCATGTACATGTGTTTATGCGTGTGTGAGTATCGGTGTAACACTACATGTTTGTGCTCCATCTGTCCCTTCCTCTGTCGATCCAATCCTCGCTCTGCTCCACTGATGTCATCCCGGTTCTCTATCGCATCAATCTGGCTTTGCACTGCACCGGAGGGGACGCAGAAAACGTCTTCCAACCAGCCAGTGAAAGATAACGAGACAACACTGTCTGCAAAATGGCGTCTGAAATTAAAAGGGGTGAATTTGCAATAGCTCTCAGACGTGAAATCATGAAAATGGATTAATATGATTAAAATCTCCTCAGCGTTTTCTCTCTGTGGTGAAATATACCCAGTGAGAGAGTTGTGAGCGGCCAACAATCACAAGTGTCATTGGGTTATGGATTACAGTGGTTTCACCCCGGTCCAGGACTCACCTCAGGGACTTCATAAAGCTCCTGACTCCCAGCCAGATGCTCATTAGGCCCACACATCCCTTTGCCCTGTATCTGACAGCCCTTGGCAAGTGTGTGTGTGTGTGTGTTGTGTGTCCCGAATCGTGGGACCAGCCCATGTACGGCTCAGTTATGACGACACACAAACACACACATACACACACGATGATTTACAGCCTCTTTCGTGATCCATGTCAGTCTCGAAGCATAATCCTCCCAAATTCCAACTATTATTTATGTATCATCGCTCCTCATTAGGACAGCGAGGCTCAGGGGAGCACCGAATATGTATGGTGAGAGAATGAGATGAGAGAAAGACCAACATTCTAGTGGGCGTCATTACATGTGATTATTTTCCCAGACACGGAAACACAAGTCACCAGTGACAATAAAGTTGAATTTGAATGTATCATCTGTTAATTTGATTACCTTTAATTTCACCCATTTGTGGGATTTCAGAACAAAGTGATTTCTCTTTCACGCGAGCTAGTCCGACTGGAGAGAGAACATTTCCTTCACCTTCCCTTTTCCGTATGCTTTCCATTCCTCTCCGTCCGTGAACCGCCTCTTGTGTCTGCTTAAATGGCGTGTGTTTAGCGGAGATAGTGGGCTTTCCCCCTGAAAGACAACGCTGACACTTTGCAGACATCCCCCTTTACTCTGCAGTGGGAATGGCAGTGGAAAAAAAGACGACTATTGAATAAATTCCCTTTCATCCACGTGGCAAAGATATTCTATTTACAACACGTCTTTGGGCCTTTATATCCGGTTAATGAGATTTCAAATAAATGTGAAGTGAACTGCATTTAAATTGCTATTCAGTCTGGAGGCATGGCAGTGGAAAAAGGGAGGGATTCCACCAGATGACAGAAGAGCTATTACCGGACCTGCTGCATTTGGTGAACAGCGAGGTTCTGGGAAATGCAATAAGAGAAAGGCGCTGGTGAGGAGTCAGCGCCTGGGACATTCAATCTGATGAAGCGATGGCATGGTGAGGAGAAAGGAGAGGTGTGGAAATGATGGCGATTGGAGGAGAGGAGTGGAGCTCTGGTGAAGAGTGAGTATCCAATCGTTTTTAATTATCCTGCCTCAAACACCCCCAAAGTCACACACGAGGAGGGCAGACATATATGTTTGTATACTTTTATTGAATACATTCATCCTCTAACCCTAAAAAAACCTTAATCCTTGCCGTAAACTAACCTAAACCTTAATCCTTACCCTGACTTAAACCTAATTCTAACCTTAACCCAAAACCCAAGCCCTAAACCTAAAACTAACCTCAGGTAGAAGTGGGGAGTAGCAACATGTCCTCACTCTGGAGGATTTTCCTAATCTTGCTGTCCTTGTGAGGACATTTGGTCCTCATAAAGGACAGAAGTACAAGAACACACACACTTGCACACAATCAGTTTGGTCTTTGGTAGAGAGCGACACCCCAGTTTCACAACTCTCTCAGCATGGGGAGAGGGACCACTGGAGGGACGCATTGTAATGAGCTTGATAGGACAGAAAGGGACAGGAAGGATCCTGGAGGCTCCACAGGCTCTGGGAGCCAGAGAGAGAGAGAGAGAGAGAGAGAGAGAGAGAGAGAGAGAGAGAGAGAGAGAGAGAGAGATAGGTCTGAAGGGCCAGGGGCTCCAGGGCCCGTCCACAGGCACCTACCATAGAACTTCATTAGATGGTATCAGGGACTGCAGGACTAGGAATGTCAGAGAGGGCTTCTGAATGTAGTGTCACACACGACTACTGCAAAGAGCAGAGCCGTCGTATGCTGCATTATGCAGATGACAAGGGATTGCAGAATGGAGGGATAATGTATGTGGCGCTCGCTGGCTGCATTTTCTACCCCTCCATGTAGAGCAGGCTGGTTATCAGGACCAGATGAGATCCATACCATGAGGATAATGCATAGAAGTCATTGTGATATGAATACATTGGATGAGTAAAATATGTCTCTTCTTGTGCTGAAGTTATCCAAGGTTTCCAAATGAATGACACAAATCGCGTGCATCGTACCCCTTGGTCTTCCCTCCCTCTTCCTCCGGGATGTCCCAGCTTCCACCCCACTCCGTCCCTCCACATCGGGGCTGTTATGTGTCTATCCGGGTTCAACCAAACACTGAGGAAACCGATACCGATGGATTCCACGCCACAGCCTGTGCGCAGACCTCAGGCCATGACATCAAAATGACACAGCTGCCGTAGTTGTGCTTCTAAAATTTCCTATCTGAGAGGCGCTCATAAATACTGACTGGACACTTTGACTTTCGGGCAGCTGGTTTTCCAATGCGGCGACATTCTTCAGATAATGGTTTTTTAAGGGTTTTTGGAGTCCGTGATGCTTTTCTTCACAGTGGACACTAGGAACCAACCAGTGGTCTAATCCATCTTGTCAGGAATCCCACAGTGAGGGGGAAAACCTAGAAACATGGAACATTCATCATGATCATGGCTGACAAGTTGCGCTGGCTCCTGTTAATTGTATTTATTTTGTTCTTATAAAAAGGATATGTCTGGTCTTCACTTGGGATTGACTGAGTCACCAAGTGAAATACCCAAGAAAAGCACACCTGTGACTCCATATCTGTCCATTTAAATATTTAGGCGCTATCCCGAAATGTTTAAGTACATTTCAACGTATGCCAATTGTCTGTTGTGTACTGTTCATTGAGAAGAATACTACTCTCAATTGTACTTATTTAAAAGACTGAAAATAGTTATTGTACCAATTAATAAATACACACAATACTGAAATAATAATCAAGTAAGACATTTATCCGTTCTTGCAGAGTATTTAGCAAAACTTTATACAGTGAAGTAGACAAAATACCAACACCCCTTCTACATAAGAAGAACCTACCGGGCTTTACATCTGTGCTCCAGTTCTGTCTGATGAGACTGGTCACTTTATGGGTGTGGTGTTTAAAACACGATTGCACAATATAATGTACAGTTCATAATTCACACTTAATCAGACAATATAATACTGTTAACTGGATACCTGATCAATACATTTGATTAACATAAACATTGTTTAATCAAACAATATAATACATGATCAATACATTGATTAACAAAATCATTCATTATTTCTATTTTCCCAGTACATATTCAGTTGTATCAAACACAAAATATTACAGAAATATTGATTTAATAGAAAACCCTTGTTAAGATGTTAAATAAAGATGGTTTTGGGGAAAACTTTTATAGTAGAGGTCATTGAGAAAATGATCTATACCATTTATATATTGTGGCCCACAGAGCCTAAAACTGTGGACACCCATGTTCTAGAAATATCTGACTTTTGCGCCCACAGTTCAATCGTTTGGCTGCAAAACACTTGGATTATGCTGCATGAGCTGTATGGAGAAACATCTTCCTGACATTTTTTTCGCTCAGTGTTTGGTTTTCATATAAACTTAAACGGAGCTTCAACTGCCATGGTTGTGAGTAGTTAATGACTAAATTGTCATTTTGGGGTGAACTATTCCTTTAACTGTGACACTATGTTGTTTGCAATTTAATTCCTGGATGAGTCAATCAGACCTACCTTATCATTTTACTTGTTTTGTGTTGGTGTGGGTTTCTTCTGGCCGCCCCGGTCCAAAAACATGAAAGTCAGACGAATTAGAGACTCTAAACTATCCAGGGTGTTTCCCTGCCTTCTGCCCAATGCATGCTGGGATAGGCTCCAGCTCCCTGTGACACTGAATAGGAATAAGCGGGTATGGAAAATGAATGGACAGCCACTGATTGTACTGTTTTCTTTCATGCAAGGCACGTGAGGAGGACGGGATGTAGATCCTTAGACAACACTCTGCAGTCTGATTCACAGTGTTAGAAATCACAAGGACCATTGAATAAGCCAGTGGTTCTCAATCCTGGTCCTCGGGACCCAGAGTACTGCTGGTCTTCTCTCCTACCAGCTAGTTCCCTGGTGTCCCAGGCCTAACCCAGTCCCTGATTAGATGGCTAGAATAAAAACCAGCAGGGCTCTGGCTCCCGTGGACCAGGATGGAGCAGAGGTGTGAAATAATAATATAAATCTTCTCTGCCTAAAGGTCATTTTAAACGACTGGCTTTGACCATTGAATTGACCACATTGCTTCTTTTTCATTTCATTTTCTTTGATATGGATTGACTGCATCTTTGTTTGACTCTTCTGTATCCCTCAATGTGTGGCTGATATGTCCTTATCTAACGGACTGGTTGTATGTATGTCGTGCACAGAGGTTTACGGATTTGAAGAGAGCACATACGGTGTTAGAGCTTCTCATGGGTGTTGGGTGTTTTGAGCGTGTGTGTGTGTGTGTGTGTGTGTGTGGTAAAGCGGTAGTTAAATGGTGTCTGATGATGCAGTAACACCTGCTCCTCATCTCTCATCAACACCCTGGCACTGGCTTGCGGGAGGCAGACAGGTGACAGACACGTGCGTGTGTGTGTGTGTGTGTGTGTGTGTGTGTGTGATGATCCATTAACCGTTCCATTACCAGCTCCTCACAAAGAAACGTGTAAGCCACTTACCCAATGTGTCAGGCACTAGCGTGTGGTGACATGATGCTGGATGGATGGATGTTGTGGATCTCAACACACACAAAGAAACAGAAGAGAAAACAGAAGAATGGAAGAATGAAACTTCCGACTCCTTTTTGTTTTCCTTTCTTCTCTTCTCCCCTCTTTCCTTCTCATTATCCATCTTCTCCTTGCTCACCTCTCCTGTCTCCCTCCCATTCCCCATTATTTCCTCACATCTCTTCTCTCCCTAAATGTATGCTCCTCTCCTCATTTCTGCCCTTCTCTCTTCTCCTTCCTTTCCTTTCCTCCTTTCTTTTCATCTCATATATTTTCCTCCTATCCTCTCTTTTCCTATTTTTCCCCGTGTCTGCCCCTCTCCTCTCCGTTCCTCTCCTCTCCTCTCCTCTCCTCTCCTCACTACCCTTC
>OMOT01038977.1:0-15333 GCA_900312575.1 Acanthochaenus luetkenii
GCTTTGCTGACGTTGACAGCCTGGAGGCTTTTGTAGACATCCCACGCAGGGATGGTGGGTAGCTGATGAAGGGAGGGGAGGAAAGATGGAAGCTGGGTGGTACTGAGTGGTGGCAGAGCGCATGAGATCTCAGCAAACTGCTTATTTATAATATCAGCAATTGCCAGATTATCCTCAGATTCAGACCCATGATGATGTACGTGGTGTTGAATAGACTGAATAAACTGCCCTGAAGTGTTGTTATATGTTATATATACTGTATGTGTTCTCATCTGACGACCGTATGATGCAAAAATACTTAATGGATTAATAAATGAATGAATCAGTCAATAAATCAGTCAATCCGTGGGCACATTTAAATCCTGAAAGAGAGATGTGTGATATTGTGAACAAATAAAGTTTTGAACTGAGCATCGACAATCCTCGTTTCATATTATATTATACTATTTAAGATTGCAATATATTTATCTGTTTAATGTTGTGGAATTATTTAATATCCGTAATATTTAATGAATATTGTTATTGTTATACAACTATTCTTGCCATATCCCGGTTTTTAACCACCAATTTGACCACGCACATATTTCGATGTATTGCTGATAAAGAATCTTGTTTACTCATGTCTTGCACCAATCGGGGGTCCCGCCCGGCAATCCCAATAAACAGCAATAGTCTCTCTCTCTCTCTGTCTCTCTCTCTCTCTCCCTAACCCTACATGCACATGTGTAATAGCGTCTTACTGTTTTTACATGTATTTAAATAGTTTTTATAACAAACGAACTGCAAAATAATGTTATTTTGGTAATTAGAAGGTAGAGTAAGATTCTATTGACCAATTTAAGTTAAGTGATAGATGTGCACAAACACCAATCATAGGTCAAAATATAGCTAACTTTGGCCGATTTTGAAACACCGGAAATGCTACTGAACGAAGAGCCTTTTGGGAGCCGAAAGAGCCGGCTCTTATTGGTGAGCTGAGCCAAATGATCTGAAAAAAGCCGGAATTCCCAACACTATCTCCTACAGTCCAAAGACATGCAAAATAGATGTGCTTGTATGTAGTGTAGTATATGATGTGATGTACTATGTATATGATGCGATGTAAAGCCCTTTGAGACACGCTTGTATAAAAGGGCTATATAAATAAAACATGATTGATTGACACCTCAGTCGTTATGCTTCAAACAATACATTTAAAATCATCCAATTGAATTAACTTGAATTAAGGTTATTCCATGCCCATGGTGCATGAAAATTTAAAGCAGTGTTTCCAAGTTCTGCAAAAAGCTGTATTAAAAAGCAGCCACTGTGTAGAGCGTAACTGGTAGCTGCCAGAGTTTTGACAGAGGAATACAGAGGTAGCGAGGGAGTTTGCCCAGGATTGCTTTGCAGATAAAAACAAACCAGTGTTGCTCTCTGCGAGTGGTAAGTCCAACCCACAATTTGTGTCCACAAAGTGTACAGTGGTGAGTAACAGACATTGCAATTGTTATAAAATGTAGGGATGAATGATATACATAATCAAGGCCCCGGAGAACAGAAGAAGCTGCATGCATGTAAACTATGTCATCATTGTCATTAACTGACAAAAAAGTAGCTTCAATAGATTTTTTCTTGGTGTTAAAATTAAAGCATGACTTAAGTCAAAGTTTAACTTTAAGCTTCTTAATGCAGTGATGTGTACATTAAAAGAAAGCGTGTCATCGATCCATATCCTCAAATACTTGTAAGAGGGCACCCCTTGGATGTGCCTTCAGAGGTTAAAATGCAATGATCATCTAGGGACTGAGAGTGTGCTTTTGAGAACACCATGAACTTCATTTTCTGAACATTGACTGTTGTGACTTAAACGCAATCTGAAGTTCTCGGACAGCCTGTGTCAACGAGGGGAAATGTATATGAATTACAATGTCATCTGCATACAAGTGGACTTTTACTTTCAAGTCCTTTCCCAGTCTGAGGAAGAGCCAGGTGGCTCGAAACCTCATCCTGGTGATTTTCTATTGAATACCTATTGGGAGCATAATCCAGTGTACAGACTTTACTTTTTATCATTCATAAAAATTGAAAATAAAACAGGTGCCAAAATGGAGCCTCGAGGATTAACAATCTCAAGAAACCCAGATGTGTAACCTTCTGTAGAGACACATTGAGTTCTCTCCATAAGATAATTTCCAAACCACAAACAGTTTTGGCACTAAAGCCAATACCCCTGAGTATATCCAGCAATAAGTCATGATCCACTGAATCGAATGCCTTTGAAAGATCAACAAATAAGGACGCACAATGCTGTTTTTTGCCAAGGGAATTTATGATGTCATTTATAACCACCATGGCGGCAGCAATGGTGCTATGGCCAGTTCTGAAGCCAGATTGTGCTGCACTTAAAATGTTATTTTCAAGCAAAAATAACTGCTTTAACTGTAAATTTACCTGAGATTCAAGGATTCTAGCCAGTACTGAGAGTTTGGAAATCGGGTGATAGTTATTAAAAACAGAGGGGTCTCTGCTGCTTTCCAGATCTAAAATAGGTTTAAAATGGAATTGGTCCACAAGGATATCAGTTACAATGTTGCCAGAACATGGTGGAGAAGTATTGTTATTTCAAATTTGGAGGGACTATTGTGATTTTCTGTGACCGACTTCAAATAAAAATCTGATTTGGATTTCCTAATAAATTAGGTGCATATATTTCTTAGGACTCATAATGTAGTCCAATCTGCAGGGTTTGTAAGTCTAGCCAGGAGCAGGGCTCAAAATTGTGTTCGTCTTGGTCGCAAAGTTTTGAACATTGCGTGTAGTTTCAGGGTAGTGAACAATGGTAGTTATTGTAGCATCCTAGGCGGACTAGATAACTTGTTGTTTGAAGGAAAGATTACTCAGACGGGGCTGGAAGTCCGCATGGGTTTGTTTATTGAATGAAGGCGCCATATAGTTCAGTTTACATTCCCATGTGCGACCTCTTTTACAATTGTACAAATAGTAACATCGGTAATTGTAGTAGTAAAGTGAACATTCCTATAAGGGTTTTTAGGAATGGAGATTCCAGACTTACCGGACTTCTTTGAGCAGGGCTGTTTTTATATGACGTCATCGTGCCAGTTTTTGGGCACGTCCTTTCATGGCAGGGGTGTTTTGGGTCTATTATGTTTTTTTATGATATTTAAGTGTCATGTAGTGGCTGAATTGGAATAATTGTCATTTGTGTGAATATGAAGTATATAATGAAGTGTTGAATAATATTGTGGCTGCTGTAGCTTGGTTGTGTATGTATTACTTAAATAATTTGTGAAATTATTATGGATGAGTCTGTGAGGAGTGGCTATCTGGTGTATAGCCTATTTAAGCCTGCTCTTTAAAGTGAGGTCAGTCTCTGTGCCTTCTGTCAGAGACTAGCGTCATCATGTCAGCCCAATGACATTTATTTTGTTTTTCTTTTGTGAGTTAAGTCTATTGTCCTGTCTGTCTGTATGCTTTGTTGCAGTTCCAAAATTCATTATTTAAAGCATAATAAGCTCTTACAATAACTTCTGGTCTGAGCCTGATCTTATTGGCCACAAGGCCCGGTACACGTACAACATTTGATGGGCCTACCATGCGGTTTTATGGCTAATTTCACCACTTTATGTTACTTGTAAACCGTACTGTTGTATTGTCTTTTTTTTTATCAATTAAAAAAAATAATCTATTACATATATTGTTGGTGCTCCTAACATTTTGAGTTGGGAGCACCAGTGCCAGTCATTTCTCGAACAAATTAGCTCGGATAGGCTATCTGATAACCAAGGATTATTCCTACCACTGATTGTACATTTCTTTATGGGATCATAATATGGTAGTCAGATTTACAAAAATATCCCCATTTTAGTCACCCAGTGACATCAGCAACTTCCTGCTTTGAACTTTCCTGTCATGCCACATCATCACTGCAAACACACTGCATACCCAAGCACTTCCTATACCCCAAGGTGTGTGAATTATTTGGTGGACATCAGGAGGGCCGCTGCGTTGTTGGAATAGTGATTGTTGAGTTGTCATCACTGAGGTTACTTTCGAGATCCACTCTAAATGCAGATTTCATTAAGGGTTTGGACAAGCGCAAGGAGACTATCCAGTGGGAAATGCCTCAACTATAATCAAACAAAAACACAAGAGGCCTTCAGTTCCGCTTAGTTCCTTGACAGATGAGCCGGCCGCTCCTTTGGGGATTCCACAGCAAGCCTTGGTTGACTTTTTGGAGGTAAGAAACAGAACATTTATATATATATTCAGACTGCATGGTTAATTGAACTGGCCTGGATTTTTTCTTTTTTTTTAAGGTCTGTTGTAGTGTATTTCTCTGACAACGCAATATCAGAATTGTGACAACGGAGGGGCAGAATATGAAAAAAGATTGTTTAATCTAAGTTGTGACAAATAAAAACAGATTGAACCCCCTAAAAGAAGCGTAACTTCTTTCTTTGGATAGCACCATATTGTATTTCTCTTCATTTTTCATGATTTTCTTATAACAGCTTGTTGTCTGCCCATAAAGTACAAAGTAATTTATTGACAGACTATCAGATATTCTGAATACGGTCTTCTGTGTAAAGCTTATCGGCTATGATGTGTGAAATTGGTCTAGGCCAAGACTTCTTTCTGGGCTTAGTTAAGTTTATGGAGCTTGTGCTTCACATCCACTTGGCAGAGGAGAGCTCCACACAGACGGAGAAAACTGTGAAAATCTGTATGACACTAACGGGACAAGCTTTTTGGCCAAGGCCCCTTCTCTTTCCTATAAACTATGATATTGTGTTGTCAGTTATTTTGATGGCTGGAAAAGTTAAGGGCATATGTAAGTGATTACTGATCGATACCTGCCGGCTCTTGGAGAGAAACTGGGCTTCTGCTTGAGCTGCAACACCTTCCTGTCTATCAACCACAGCCTTCTGCTTTAAATTGAAAATCCAATACTCACTTATGGAGCTCCAGATATTGTGATTAATTAAATTTTCGTCATGCCGTCAGTCTCTCACCTCCCTCCCCGCTGGTGATTCATGGTGTGGAAAAACAGAGTCCATCTTCCTTACTGTCTCTCATTCTCTCACCAGTTTCAATCATCCTCCCCCAGAGTTCTTGCTTGAGGAAAGATTCCAGAATGAAAGAGATGTCAAAACGAAAAATACAATAAAAACTTAAACAAAAATCACAGCTATAAACAAAGGGTCATAAAAATGACAGACTGGTGTCAAAAAAATTCACCCGCGGTTATATTTGTCCAAAGGAGCTTTAACATAGTGACAGAAATGCACATACAATATTCATGAGATGGAGCTTGAGTTTCATATGCGAGTTGATGATTGACTGGCTTATAATTGTCTTGGTCATTAATCAAGCAACACTGACAAGGACAAAAAGGACATTCAACAAAGGAAGGAAATGGGGGAATATGCCAGGACTCGGCTAACAAGCTGTGCCAGTGAACGCCGCTGTCCCAGTATCTGCATTACTTGACTAGGAAATGAAGACAGCATCATAAAAGCTGTGTAATAAATTAAATAAACAAGTACCTAATAAAAATTGCAAATCATTCTGAATTAGAAAAATAATCAAAGCCCACAAATTATGATAGCTGACGATGATGGCTTTCAATTACGATTTACTCCTACCCATCAGCCCTCTCTCCCTCGTGTCCCTCCAACCTCCATCATGAGGCAACCTGTTGCCTTGGAGACAGCTGGGCTCCAACAGCACAGCCTTTGAGGCATTAATAGGCAGACAGACAACGTTTCATTTGCTTGCTGTTAATTGACAACTGTGCAAAAAAACGTTTGTTTTCCGATTCGCCGAGGCTTAATTGTTTCTTGACATGAAAACACTTTGAGACTAAAAGTAAGAAGCTTATCCAATAAACGTGTGTGACAGCTCTATTATGCTTTAAAAGTAGCACCTTGGACATTATTTCAATTACAACTAAATGGAGATCCGTCAACTGAATCCAATTATGAAGGAAAGAGGAAGTCATTATCCTTCTACTGTACTGCTATGTAATTAAGTAAAGCAAGTTGCGACTAGTTATTATCTTCTAATTATAAGTCTATCTCCTCCTCCCCCTCTCCTCTCGCGTCATCATCATCATCACCACCACCAGCGTCATCCTCTCCTTCCTTCTCCATACTGTTACCGTCCCCCTTTGTGCCCCAAATCCTTCACTGACGCTCTGTTGCCTATTCTATCATAACACCTCTCTTCCTTCCTTTCCTTCTCACATTTTAACTATTTCCTTCTCAGTGTTCTCGTTGAACCTTTTTTTTTATTTTTCTCACGGCCCCTTGGCACACACTCCCTCCAGGGAGCGACATGTTGGTCGTCTCCACCGGGGGAACGAGCGCAATAAATTGATGGATGAGTGGGCCGGAGCTCGCAATTTCCCAAATCACGTCCTGAGGATCTTAAAAGCAAGGGGGGATGAAAATAGGATGGGGCACTGCCTGCTGCCCGCTGCCCGCCCCTGACGGATGGCCCAAACCACTACCCATAATTACCTGCTTGTTAACAGGAGAGAGAACACAGCAGACCAGGGGAAGAAGTCCCTCTGCTCATACATGCATTTCGATCTCCCTCCTGCCCTCCCCTGGCTCTGGATGCCATCGCGGGAAGCCCTGGAATGTAATGGAGTGCCGGTCAGCAGCTCTGGACCCACAGATTGATGCTGGTGTGTTGATTAATGCCAGGGCACACCCGCCCAGGTTAGTGGAGGCCTGACAGCTTTATTGATACATTAAACGCATGGCCACATGAAAAGCATCAATCTCTCAACACCTCTCCTCGCGTTTTGCTCCTCCTGGAGTTCCTCAGAGCTAATCTGGAGAGGCGGTTTGAAGTACCGTCAGCTCGGAAGCTACTCAGTCTTTGTTTGTTTTATTGGTGGCTACAAATATCACTTTGGGATTAGAACTCGACTGTGACTCAATGTCATAAAAGACAGACCTCTCAAAGCTCAAATGCCATTAGTCACTGGAGTGGAACTTAAGTTCAGAGAAAATATCAAGTTCACTTTGATGTCTTGGTCCTCTGGAATCAAATGCAACCCAGTGGATCTAAGTGATACTGATGCAAAACGATAGGCCAAAGAACCTCTTTAAAGTCTTTAAAGTCAAAGTTTCGATTGTGAAAACTGGTCAGGTCTACTGCAGCAAATTAGCAGCAACACTGCCTATGTAGGTCACAGACAACATTTTAACATCCACCATCGTTATTTGATCAGCCCGCTAACTCGAGCAGGAGGGAAACAAATCTTAGACCAAGGGCCTAGACCCAGTCCATCAGGGACCCGAACAGGAGGAGGGAGAGGCAACGTCAAAGGAAATTAAATCAAAGGGAACGCCACAAGGACTCCGATGGAGAGATAATGTAACCCCACACACACACACACACACACACACACACACACACACACACACACTCCCTCCACATTCTCCTCCGTCCTCCCAGACAGATGGATGCACTTTTGAAGAGGAGTCGGAGGAAACTTTTAATGAAGAAGAAGCAGGCTGAGTTTCTTTTTTTATTATCTCGTGGTCGATAAGCACCCCACAGCGCAAATGGCACCGGGAAGGGTTTTGGTCAGATAAACATCGTCTTTTCAGAGGAGGGAGCTGACACTCGAGGAGAGATTAGCAGGGTCCCTTTTCAGGGCCCGTCAGGCCCATTGGACAGGAATCGAAACGGTGAAAGTGAGCTCTAAGAAGAGGAGGAGGAGCCAAGACCAAAATAAAATACAATAAAATGTCTCTCACCTTCTTCATGCAATTTATAGTGTCTTGAGAATGATATTTACGCTCTGGTTGCTGGCTATTCTAAAAAGGAGAAAAAACACATACTTGTCCGTCCCTCCAATACTCTGTGCATGTGGTTGTGGTGCAGCAGTGTGATATTTGATGAAGTGCTTAAGTGCATGTGCATGGGATTGGATGAGAAGGCTTGAGGGGGTGTGTCCATCAATGGCGGTCTTTGATCCGTTCATAGATTCACAGACAAGTGCGTCTGGTCATGCCATCCTTCAGATACAGACTGTCAAATAAAATGTCCAAGTATACTCCCAAGCCTAATCTCCACACGGGCGCATCATATCACCCACAGACGTAATAAAGACAAATACTCCAATTAGAGGGAAATGTACAGTTTCAAGTGCACGCCATTAAAATTGTAATTACTATGCCGGCACAAAAAAAGCCTACGTTCTCTCTCATTCACTTTAGAGTGCTTGTTTTCTCAAAGTGTACCCAGTCAGGACAGTCGCACCTGAACGCAAACTGGATACTAGCCTTGTGGTAGCTATCAAACGTGACTAGTGGTGTGCTTGGATCAAAGGGATTACAAAGGAAGGGAAGGATGAACGAAAAAGAGAGAGGAGGAGAAACTCTCGTCTGCTCCCTTGACGTTGCTCCCTGCTAGTCAGTCCTATAATGTTTAAAAAGGAGACACTAATAACAATAACAGAGCAGGGCCTGTAAAAGGGACCCGGTCAATTTGTGAAATAGATCGACATGCAAATATCCACACAGACAGTCAAAGTTGTGAGTGGGAAGTAAGTCTAATCTCTTTCGCTTGGCCTGAATTTATGCTGCATTAATCGTGTTTGACATTGTGATATGCCATTTCCATATTATTTATTAAATTACTCTGAATGTGAATT
The DNA here is from genome assembly GCA_900312575.1 of Acanthochaenus luetkenii. Taxonomy (NCBI): domain Eukaryota; kingdom Metazoa; phylum Chordata; class Actinopteri; order Beryciformes; family Stephanoberycidae; genus Acanthochaenus; species Acanthochaenus luetkenii. The sequence continues at coordinate 8,678 of OMOT01038977.1, forward strand.
CAGGCTAAACATTAGTCATCGCGTCCAGGAATCTATTCCAATGCCAGAATGGAAATGTGGATAGCTGCGGTCGAATCGTCCTGGTCATTAACACACGTGTGAGACGGAAATCAGCTGGAGAACCTTTGGACTGAACTCATCAACCCACATGATCTGCATTTGTGTTCGGGGGACCAAAGCTCGCGGCCTTTAACCTTTTAGGAGCGCCGTCATAATCTCTCTTTGATATCCTCCGATCAATTTAAGGGCCCCGCGGAGAAGCGTGACGGTTCTAGCAAGGTTAGACATCAAGGTTAGTGGTGATCGATCGGGCCGTGCCCAGCCACGCAAAACAAACGCAGAAGCATGATGAATTCCCCTGTGTCCCAGCCTGCTGAACACATGTATGCTCACACACAAGCACACAAATGCGTATGCAACCCATACATACACACACACACACATACACGCTCACGTGTACACAAACACAAAAGGTACAAAGAGACATGCAAGCCTTGAACCTACCTGTATACATACCCGCACAAATATTACACACATACTACACATACTACTGTGCATAAAACACACACTCCTGCCCCCACCCCCTCTACACACACACATGCACATATACCTGCAGTGGCGTATCCTGAGGATTTTAATATCATCAAACTGGATGGAAGACAGTGTAAAGCCGCTCACTATCTTATGATGGTTATTATTTGGCACTGTGATGGGAGGTGAACAATTCATGGTGAGGAGATAACACAACACTGTAAGTCATCCCAAAATATGTGTAATATATCCAATGGTTTTCTCATAATCTTAAATATGTTTATGGGAGGCTATTCATCAGAGTTAGTGATTATACAAATATAAAAAATGCAATAAAATAACAAATACATTGCGACACAGTGTTCGGGTGAATTATGGAGGCGACGTCTGAAGGCGAGGGAGTGCCGTAACATTTTTCACATCGTGTCAGTGCGAGGGAGTCAATCAAACATTTTCTGCAGCCTGTGCCTTTAAATCAGATCCGCCATAATTTACTGCATTGCAGATGGGAAGTCAAGTCATTAGAGCCACCAATCGTACACCTCATTGACCCCGGCAGTATTAATGAGGTCAACCCGCTTGCCTAGTGGACACCCTCCCATCGGACGGTTGAATAGTTGAGAGTGATCCCAGCAAGACCAGTGTAATTGTCTCTGTTCATGCGTGTGTGTGTGTGTGTCTGTGTGTGTGTGTGTACATGTGAAGTGGTGTGTAGGTTGATCTCTATATGGGACCCTACGTAGGTGAGAGGGGTGAACTGGGAGAAGCCAGCGTTCAGCTCTCTCTAACAGAGCTCTAGAATCACTTGACCTGTGAAGGTGATGAGCAGGTAAGTATACGTTGTGGTTAATGGGATGCACCCTCAATTAAGCTGAGCTCCGCACATTAAGTCAGGTGAGATGGTGTGCACTGATCATTCTGAGGGGGGAGGCAAGTTTGTTAGCTTAGAGGTTACAAGACGACTAAAATGATGATTTGGAGTCTTATTTTAGGATAACCTGTGGAGATACATGAAAGCTCTGCAACATCTAAATGTTGTAAATGGCTTTGAGATAAAGTGATTTCTTCTTGTTTCTCATTTCCCCAAGGAAACTACCTTTACACTCTTCCTCAACACACAGTAAACACAAACTGTCACTCTCGATTTGTCATTTTACCAAACAAAGTTCTACCGCCACGTAAGCCCGTTAGGCACAATCGACGCCAACAAACTGACACCCGCAGATGAATCTGTTAAGAAGATCCCTCATCCATGGGGAAAAGGCGAGCAGAGGGAACGCCTTGGCATTCCTAAGGAACTATCCATCATTATGATCTGAGCACACGCCGGAAACAGATGATACACAAACATAATATCATTTGCCGGAGCTTATCATGCAAGAAATATCCTTTCTCAGGATGGCGGAAGCGCTGCAAAGAGCAAAGGATGAATTCATTTGGATTCTTTCCAGTGTTTTAATGTGATTTATTTTGTTGCTGCATTCCTTTAATAGGCAGAGAGTAATGGCACGTGGTGGTGTAATCAAAATGACGGAGAGATGTAAGTTACAAGCATGTCAATGTGAATGAATTGTGCAGATCTTGCCGAGTGTTTCGCCAGAACGCCGTCCTGTGGGAATCATTTCAGAGGACATTAGGTTGACATTAGGTTGACCTGAGCCTGGGATATTCTGGCTAATCTCAGGTGAGAATGAACTGCTCAGGGCACTTAATTCCAAAATGCTCCAGGGGTGCTGCACTGCAGGTCAACCTGCGCCCTGGCTTCACTGAAGAAATGCGGGTATAGGGGGAAGTGTGTGTGCACCTTGAACATGTGTGCAGGAAGACACATTTCAATTGCTTTGCGTCAATTGATAATAATAAATCTTCTTCCTCTTCCAAAGTAAAGGTGCATAACTGGTGCAGTTCAGGTCAGCTTAGTTCAGAGTGCTAAAGGCATCCAACAGTCCTCTATTAGTGCTGCCTCTGTGGATTTAGTGGGTCAAGGGGCGCCGGGCACAGCAGGACGGCATGGGCACAGTGGGAAGGGTACAACAGTACGAGGTCTGAGCAAGGGCATCTTATGATTAAGACCTTTCTGCTACTTTGCCTATTTGGAATTTCCACCTGCTCAACACAGCAAGGTGAGAGGTATTGGCAACCCTGGTAGGTGTGATAAGAAAATTGGGGCATTGCAGCAGAAAATAACAGGATACACATAGCAACACAATACAAAAATACTGAAGACAACCTCATAAGATACTTTCCCTCTCAATGTTCCAAAGCACTGGCTCTGATGTGCTAACAGAGGATACCTGAACTCTACTGGTGAGGAATCCAAGCACACTGATGCCCAGTCAGGGCACAGCAGCGCAGGCTGACGGGCCGCCCCATGGGAGACTCATGCGAGTAGCTACCCAAGCATGGCAGACAGGAGAGACAGGGAGAGAAGGGAGGTAAGGAAGCTTGGCTTGGAGGGAAGGAGGGCTGGTGAGCAGGCAGAGGAGACGAGAAGGAGAGGACGTCGAGTGAGCGGGCGCACATGTGAAAAGACATGGTCAGAGACAGAAACTCTGGGAGGTGGAGGGTGACAGATAGGAAGCTTAGAGGGCAGAGGGATTGTTGGACATGGTTGCTATACTGCTGAAACAAACAAATTAATTAATTAGTCAGTGAATGAATACATCAATTCTAGTTTTTTGATCATTGGCATACTGGGATTGAATCTGAACGAGAACCATCTAGTCATGTATAATCGACCGATCGAGTGATACACTGATAAGCATTTTGAGGAGTGGGCCAATACTAGGCCAAAAAACAGATGGTCCACCTCCTGCTGAAATTATTTAAAAGACTTTAGCTACAGAAGCGATATTTAAAGCTGCACAAAGCAAATGTGCACGTTGGCGGCTCCAAATGGCAGCGAGAGGTAACCGTTTTTTAAATCTGAACGTCAATAGAAATCACGTGACTTGATGTTTTGATTTATCACTTCCTGTGAGTGGAGACGTTTTCCCGCCAGTGACCATACCTGAGACTAGAATTTCATTTGGATGAATGTACGTCTCAAGTAGGAGGGAGGGGACGCTCTTCCCTTTTGCAGCCCTTCTTTGGGATTTAGGCTGATATGACAGGGGTATTTTTGCCTAGTGCAGCTACAATAAAACTAAATATTCCTGGGAGACACTCAAAACTAATTGAAACGAATCTGAAATGCAGATCAAAAACAATAAACTAAGAGGAAACGATAAAACCCTAACCGTGGGCAGGAAATATGAACGTGGGGGAACTAAGGAATTGGCAGTCACAACTGTGTTGGAAGTATCAGGCGAGATCCAGGCTATTGAGTAGATCAAGGGGCCTACTGGCTCCGCTCCACATCGCTCCTTTCCGCCACTTCGGAAGCCCTGCGTCCAGGACATACAATTGGCAATGAGTGCGAGCGGGATCTTAGGACGTGGTGTGTTTGGAATTGGGCCTGATCAGGCGACTGTGGAGATTACAGCTGTACTGTGGTGTGGCCCGCAGCTAAGAGTGCAAGCCCTTTGCCAACAAGGGCTGACAGAGACATGGCAGGAGGCATTAGGGGGCTTTCGAGATAGAAAATCCTGTTCAGAGCTCCACACGAAAATAAAAGTATTCTCATCTGTTCTTGTGTCGAAAGAAGTTGTGGCAAAGGCCCAGTTTACTCTAATCCAACCAGCAGCGTAACTATGGTGCAGGATCACAACAAAACAGCTTTTACCAGAATTAGAACGCTGATAAATAATATTAGCAATGTAATATTGTTAAATAATACTATTATCTCAATTATTATATAATGTATCAGGCAGAATAAAAACTATGTTAAAAAAATAATATGATGGCAGGTTTATTTTTGTTAAAAAAAGTAAAAGTTCTATATACTATCTCTTGTAAATGTGCATCCTATATGGTTCCAAACTGAGAGACCACATCACCGAACACGCTTTGAAGCATTACAGCACACTAGCTGTTCCATCTCAGCAGGACGTTTCAACACAGAGCTCAGAATCTTAGTGGAGAAACATTTTAGAAAAACTATCCTCTGGACATAAAAAAAAAGAAAAAACCGTCCCGTGGGAACCGCAGTAACCGGGCATCAGCACACATTTGCGCTGATAGAAAAACAAAGGCAAACATCTATTAACATATCAATGCGTCCACCAAGGAAGCAGAGTTTATGGGCTACAGCTTCAAGGCGCTGCTTCCCTTCATGATTTTGGCAGCTGCACAGTACTCGAATTCCCCAAACTTGCCGGTCCACCTGATAAACATTCGAACAATGCTAACAAAGGGTGGAAGTACACAAGCCCTTACAACGCCACCGTAGGCTACAATGAGAAATGTCTTCGTTATTTTTTCTTTCCTTTTCAAGTATGAATCAACACAAAGGGAAGTGTGTGCTGTGGGCATATATCATTTCCTCAAGGTTTCATGTCTGATATAGGCCTGTCTTATTCATAATTGATAGCCCGCTACCATGAGCGTGCATCGGCTCTTTGAATGGTGCATGTCTTCCACTTAAAATGCATATTACACCAGAAATGTGTAGCTTATGACAAACGTCTATTTACCAACAAGCTGTAGCTCTCTGCTTCTTCAAGTTGCAAGCTCATGATCACAGATACAGCTTCTATTGTCAGCGGCACATCTCCTGCAGTAGAAGTCATATGACAAGTTAAATAGGTTAACGGAGAACCATGTACTGAACATGCGATACCTACGCCCTGTTTTATTTCAGAATATCAGAGAGAGAGAGAGGGAGGGATGGAAGGGGAGAGAGACAGACAGAGAAGGTTTGCGGTTTCAAAAATGTCCCCTCAGTATTTCCCACTGGACATTTGAGGTTACATAGGACAGGTATTCCGTCCCGAGTTCAGCAGTCCGACGTTGCTCCTCCCCAGATTAGACACAGATGCAGCCACAGTTCACAGCAGAACAACTGATTACTAAATTATAGAGTAGCCAAAAGATGAAGGCTGCACCTTCAGGGAAGATCTGCAATGTACCAAATCATAGGATTGGATATATGGTTTCAACTGACGGGAAGGTCAGTAGTATCCCAACCATGGAAATTTGCAAATATGAGGTTGAATGGAAATATTCAAAATCGGTATATTTGCATACAAAGGCAAACACTGCTACATTGCCAGTCTTCCATTTTACCCAGTTCCCTCTTCCTATAATGCCATTTGAATGGGATTCAGACCTAACTGAATGTGTTTATATCCATTATCTCTGGACAAACAATTTCCACTCTACTAGGCTCCTGAATGAGCCAATGAGCATGCTTGCAGAGATGGAAAATGGGAAGCGAGCCCCCACAGTCATGACTCTGCACTCTGGGACCCCTCCGCGCCTCAAATAGGCAATTGTCTTAGGCCGTATTTACCGATTGACCCATCACCGACCATTCTGATTGAATTTGAATCACTCTCGCCCACTTTTTCCTCTCTCGGTTCATATGAGCCTGTTGACACTCTTTCGCCCCCTCAAACTGAATGAAAGCAAATAGGATTCAAAATAATGATCTAATCTAAATAGCACAGAATTCCTGCCCTGAACCATGTGCAAGTGTCAATGGGAGATAAATCAGGAGACGGTCTGACTCTCTATAAAAGCGCTCCCATTTATTCCAGTTGACCCACACACACACGAGAGAGTAATCATGCTTTGTTGGAGACAGGAGCAGAGAGTCCAGAAGTAAACTGCAAAGCCATAAGCCATAAACTGTCAGTTGAAGGTAGTTACGTTAACGGTCCCGTTGATTCACAGGCGGACAAGCCGAGTGATTCATCTGCAGTCGCAGTGAGCTTTGAGTGTTAGCTGTCACATCTTGGACGAAGGAGAAGGAGGTGGGGGCAGAGTGGGTGAGGGGATGGGGGGAGCGAAGACGTGATTTATGTATGGACGCAGTTCTTCATTCACTTTGTCTGCCAGCCAGGAAATGGAACTGTGCACCGGTCGGCGCGGCACAGTGACTCTTCCTGTTTACCCATAATCCTCCGCCAGCGACTTAACCTGGTGCCTCTCTGTTATAATTCCATAACTGCGTGCTGCCTGCTCCCCTTAAGCTGTGCCCTATAGCAAAAGCCAGAGAGGACGAGGAAGCCCATCTCTTCCCC
>OMOT01038978.1:0-28313 GCA_900312575.1 Acanthochaenus luetkenii
TGGACACCAGTGTCACAGGAGTACATTTCAAATGATAATTGTTTTCTTCATGCTTGTGTGTGTGTGTGTCTGTGTGTGTGTGTGTGTGTGTGTGTGTGTGTGTGTGTGTGTGTGTGTGTGTGTGTGTGTGAGAGAGAGAGAGAGAGAGAGAAAGAGAGAGGAGAGAGATATATATATATATAGAGAGAGAGAGAGAGAGAGAGACAGACAGACAGACAGACAGACAGACAGACAGACAGACAGACAGAGAGAGAGAGAAACAGACTTTCCAGCCAGTAGAAACAATGAGCGACACAATGCACATAACCTTTGAGGCGGTCGGTGAGCTGTGTTGGTAAATCTCTGTTTATAGCCCTCTACAAAGATTTGTGGTATTGCTGTGTGATAAGACGACAGCTTCTTTGAAGTTTGTAGATCTAAAGTGCACGGTGCATTTCCAACATCAGGCACCTAACACTGAGCAATCACTCATGTTCTGTGGCAAGTACTGTGGGTCTGAAACCAAGTTCATTGAACCTCACATGTTGATAGCAGAATTCATTTCAGTCTTTATCTGGTAATGACGTTTTGCACACTGTTGAAAATAAAATGGTCTCAACGTATAATCACAAGTAACCCAGCTGCGCTTGAGATTGTAAGTCAAGATAAGAGGCATATTTAAGTGAAATTAATACTGTACCACCTTAACTTTAACATAGCATATCGCTGTCTACAGATATAATTGCTTATTTCACTAAAATGTCTGATACCTTGTTCAGTTGTTCAGTAGGCTGTTTATGTGTGTGTGTGTGTGTGTGTGTGTGTGTGTGTGTGTGTGTGGTGGTGGGGTGTTGGGGCGGGGCAGGGGGGTTGCATGGACAGGCTCCCTCCAGAATAATTTCTATAGCTTATATTTTCTTACATATTTTAACATGTTTTGAAAAGAGGAAATTGACTTTTCTTGTATTGTTTTCAAGAATATAGGACAGTGGTTTGCAGAGGGCCACTAGTTCGGTTTAACTTTGAGCCTCTCAATACTTTTGTGACATATTCACTCAAAGATTATTTTTCTTTTTGCTCTACACACCATATGCCATATATATATATCTTTAAATATCTCTAGACATATCTATTATAATAAAAAATGTGACATGTAAAAATATCTAACATATCTGATACTATGTTATTAAGGCTGATAGAGCCAAAATGGCAATTTATCAGTAGTTTCCGTATTTCTACGCAGGCGTAAATACCACAATTTCACACCTTAAAACAGTAGCTCCCAAACTGGGGTCCAGGGACCTCCAGGGGTCCTTGAGGAGGTTCCAGGGGTCCCCGGCAAAATGAGGAAAAGTTTAATTTCATGATGTTTTCCCTCACTAAACAATAAGATCATGACAGAATGTATATCAATTATTATTTTGATCATAGGTTTCTCTCTCCCCACTGTTTCCCCCCATCTAAATGATATCTAACAACAAAAACCTCCCCAGATTGGGCTCTTTGGTCTGTGGTCTAATAATTGGTACCTATTTATGGACCTCAACATGTACAGGTTTTGGAACCCCTGTCTTAAATGATCTATATACCTGTAGGAGAAACATTTCCTTATTCTAAATCTGTTATACAATATACTGTGAGCATATCTTAAAAAAATACAAAGAAATCAAAACCAGTAGATCCACAGTACATAAACTTCAAGGCTCCAATATGATGTAGCTCTGACACCCCTGAGAGTCGGTGCAGTTTCAACCAGGAACACATGCCAGGCAAAAAGAAGAGGGGGAATCAAATTCAGAATAAAACAAATCTTGCCATATCTGGCTAGATAATGACTTCTTATTCAATTTGGTTGATTTTATTTGGCTTGTGTGGAAATTACGGGGAAGCTGAGGCCCCCATCAAATAGGATCAATACAATAGATATCCAATAGAGTTACACAAAACAGGACTGACACACTAGGTGCAGGACCTCACATTTAGGCTAATGCAAACAAGATGTACGACAGTAGATACATGAACGCACTACCAGTATACTTCAAACGTTCAAAGCCAAAGGAGCAAGACGCCAATGGTAAAACAGTAGACAACGGCTTTTGTCAATCCCATTTTGGAAGTTTGAAGTTATTTCAACTCGATCTGTGACTTTATGATTAATTTGTATGACTGAACTGATCAGTTGTTTTGATGCCATCTTCTACATCCACACCGTGCAGCAGATATAGGAGCAGGTCTGGGAGAGCGGAGGACCTTGTGCCCTATTCCCTACTGTCTGAAACTACATGGGACATACCGTCCTTCCAGAAAGATAGAATGACTAGAAATATGTGGCTTGTGTCGCCTCCGATCTTGATTTGGTGGAATGGCATGTTTCAATCTATCAACGCTTTCCACGTAAAATATGGTTATTTTCTTTACACTTCTAGCATATGAGCAAGGAGGATGGCATAATGACCGTAATGGATATACTAACTTTTGTGACTCAAAGGAAAACAGACAGATAGTCAGAGTGAAGTGAAGTTAATTAAGGAATCACAGTTAAATGTACTATTTCTCTCTAAACTACCACATCATTTTTAGTCAGAAATTTGGATTTTCTCTGTCTTGTAAATTATGTTATTTGTACATTAAGTCTTATATAGTTCTATCTATTTGTTCTATCTATCTTGATAGTTCTTTGGCCTGTTGCACTCCGTAACCTTCATAGCAAGACCTTCCCAAAAACTAAGGTGAGGTTAATGGGACAATAAAGTCATATAATTACACTTTGCAGGCTGCACATAGACAAAAGGGTAGATAGGGTCTGCGAAACAATAGTGATGCCAGCTGATAAGGAAGGACATCCACTGAAATTAAGGTTTGCATCATGTGAAGCAACACATCTCACTGGTGTTGGGGTTTTCCCGCGTGAACAGGTTTCTTAAAGCAGAAAGAGGATTGTGATTTACATTACTTGGTAATGCCCTAACTAAGCTTTTCTATCCCTGGGTTTGACAGCCTCCAACAGGGGAGCCCTGCTGGGGAAACCCTTGTAATCCAATGATGTTGCTCTATTTGGTTATCAATGAGGCCTTTGATTTTAGACCCAGGAAGCCTCTAAAGATCTGACCACTTCTCTTTTACTACTTTTACTCCAAAAGAAACCAAAAGACTGGGAGACTCATTTGCATCTGTTTTGGAGCGTAGAGTTTACAATACAACACGACACTCTCTGAACATCAAATTTAATTCAAGAGTGAAATAGACTATGTATAACAATTTGATGCATTAGCAGATTCTTGGACGGCTCTCAAGAATCGTTCTGCGGCAAACACAGTTTATGCTTGTGGATCAATGAATGATGATAGTGTTAGCCTGAATATATTGGTTGTGCTTTATCTCCATGTGCTATTGGTTGTGCTTTATCTCCATGTGCTTTATTGTGAGTCCTGTCACCTTATTTTGGTTCTGAGAGATGATTTGCTTGCGCTTAGTCATCAAATACTGTGATGAGCTGTAGGTCCGTTTTTGACATTATTGTCCCACTGAGCATTAGATGTCATTTCCACATTGTGTCTATTCTTTAGCTGTCATATAGCCCAGGATCTTTTTGGGCTATGTAAAACCCAGTTTTAGACCAAGCAATAAATACATTATTACATATTTAAACAATACACAAACGGCTGTAAATATCTAAAATATGCACAATATAATGCTTTCTTTTTGTCATTTACGTAGTCTAAGACGTAGACCTCTACTAAACTTTCACTTTTAAACCCTATGTAGCCTAATTTTAGCCTCAACGTCTATAACAATTTAGGCGTCTTTTAAACAGCTAATCAACATAAAATTGCTCAGTGGGGTTGATTAACTTTATTCTGACATGGCTGCCATAATTCCTTTGATATTTAGTGTGACTTGGATCTACCCACTGTTGCCCCATCTCTCAGCTAATACTGTTTAAGATACAATCAACACTTTATTCAACATCTAAACCACCTGACATTTTGTTGTTGTTGAGATATTCACATTCTTGACTTGCAGAAGGGCAGTTTTTGGAACTTTGTTAAAATGTATTTAATGTATAACCTGACGAAGGCATTTACGCTGATACGTTGGTCCTTACAAAAAAACACAGTAAGAGCGTGCGACTCTCTTTTCCTTTGTTATGTACAAGTTTTCCGTGAGTCTGCACCTCTTTACGTTTTGGATGTGCGTTGACTTTCTGCAATTACGCCAATGTTTACAGACATTACAAATGTTAAACCTATTACTTTACCTACATTTACACTCATGTTTAGCAGCCACATACTATCCGTTTTTGTATCAAAAGCTCTGACAATGAATTTGAGGGGGAAAACAATGTTTTCCATCTAATACATCACACTGTAAAAGAGTGATGGGGCGAATGTGTTTCAACAGGGGGCACCATAATGCAATCACAGATGGAGACTTAACATATTGTAGTTCCCATGCTAAGTGCTGAGGGGGTAACTCATTTGTAATTACAAGTTACAGTAGTGCTAATGCTTAATGAGAAACAAAGAAATATGACACATTACTCATTTAAATGAAGTATTATTCTTAATGTTATTTTAATAATTATATTTCTATTGGTATGCTATGGTCTATGCAGAGATTTTACAAATAATTCAGCTTTGATTTACCCTATATCACCTTTTTTCATGCAAACACACACACACACACACACACACACACACACACACACACACACAACCAATTAAGGGGGAAAGGAGAAAACATTTGATACAAATATATCTTTCACACATTACTAAATTGAATAGTTGACCAACATACCGGATCGCCAAGAGTCATTATGTGAAGGTAACTCAAACATAATACTTCAATCAACAATCACGACAATTACTTCCTCCCGTTCACATAGACTCAACCATCAGAATTAAGTTGCTCAAATTCCTGGCAGCCATCATCTCCCAGGACCTCATGTTGCACAACCAAGGAGGCCCGGCAATGGATGTGCTTCCAGCCGTGACTGAGGAACTTCAGCCCGTCTCCAGGACACTATTGGTTCAATTCTACTCTGCTACAAGAGAATCAATCATCACCTCCTCCATAACTGTCTGGTTCAGTGCTCTTTTTTTTAACCCTAATTTATCATCACTTAGCTTCACTCCTTATCAAACTTTCCTTTCCACTGTAATTTAAGGTTTATATAGTGTAATTGTGTGTAAATTATTTATCTTATGTGATTTTTAAAAAAAGTAAAGTGTCTTTGATTACTTTGAAAAGCACTATACAAATCAATTGTATAGTGTAATGTATTATTATTATTACTATTATTATTCCATCTGTTCCATCAAAGAGCGAAGGATCTGGGGAACAGAGAGGATCTCACCTCACCTCTCTTGAGGACCCGCATGACTCCAGGGTAAGGGAGCGTACAGGGAAGGTCACGGCTGATCCCGCCATTGTACGCTGCCATCAGAAACGTTTCACTCCCCTGTGCTGTGGCCCTCAACCAGCCACCAGCCTGACACCCCTGATACTTACAGGGACACAAGTCTCTCCTCTCACCCAGCAGTCACATCTGAACTACTTCATCACTTCATCACTTTAGATTGTAAGTTATTTTTATATATTTTAAATCTACTACTGAACGTTTACACGTGCGGCTTTGCACATGTAAACGTTCAGATCTGAACCAGTACCAGAACCATGGGACTGTAAAACTCTCCATTGAACCCCAGGATACTACTAGTACTACTACTACCACTACTACTACTACTACCACAATACTACTACTACTACTACTACCACAATAATAATACTACTACCACCACAATACTACTACTACCGATACTACTACTTCTACCACTACTACTACTACCACCACTACTACTACTACTTCTACCACTACTACTACTACCAATACTACTACTACTACCACTATTACTACTACTACCGATACTACTACTACTACCAATACTACTACTTCTACCACTAATACTACTACTACTACCACTACTACTACTACTACACTACCACTCTACTACTACCACCACTACTACTACTGCTACTACTACTACTACCACTACTACTACTAATAATAATATAACATATTCATGCACACTTGTGTGGAATCCAATCAAAATAGAATCAATTCAAATTGCCTTAGATAAATGATACAATAAATATGTAATAAAACAAAGTGCATCATATCGGAGGTGGACGACACTGACTGGCTGGTTTTTAATACAAAGTAAATATCGTCTCGATAAAACTGAGGACCGATATATCAGTCTAATTGTAATGTCTATAGTATATTGTGTGATGTATTGGATTTTGTTCACAATGGGAAATCTAATGTTCCTTACTATCCACATTGTGTCTGTTAATGTCTGATTACTTAGCTCTGTTTCTGTTATGTACAGCAACTCACCAAGGCAAACTGGAGAAATGGAAATACAAGAACTCCAAAAAGAGGTACAGTGTAGGGGATGCTCTATTAGAGAGTGTAACTATTTGTCTTCTGCTGTAATGTGGGGATGATGGAAGCAAATGTATAGATGCAATGCAGTTGAGGTCAACATGAGGACCGAGCCGACACACAGGGAATAGAGGGATGGGACAAAGAGACAGAAAGTGGAAGCTGCAGGGTGAATGTGGCCGTGTGTTTAGCAGTCCTAGAAGAATGGATACTACATCAACTCTAGCTGAGGCCCAAGGGGTTAATGGATAAGACTACCCAGCAGGGGTCAAGGGTCAGGAGGCCACTCTCTGCCAGGGCTAATTGGTCACTCCGAACAGAGTTTACGCCAAACTTCTATGGAGAAATACATACACATGTATGGAGCTGCTTTGACAGAGGAGTCTTCCATCAAAACCCTTGATCAAGGGGTCCTCTGTTGTGCTCTTGCACAGTCATGGAGATCAGCCAGACTTTGGTTGTAACAATCAGTACCCTTCACCGTACATCGCCACCATTACCACCTACAGTGACAGCTAGGTCGGACGGTTGAAGATAGGTGGCCTTTGATCTTGAGTCATTTTTATTCAATTCCCTTCAATTCATTAGCGATCACATTTTAGGGGTTTGAAAATGAGAAAGTAATAGAAAAAAAATTGTCTGTCAACAAATCTCTTGCTAATTCATTATCATGAGATTACATCATTTACAGCAAACAGTATCAGAAAAATATAACCTCTTTATAATACCTCTGTATTCATGAGTATTAAAGTATTTCTTGAGTTTATGACTGAAGAACCTTTAAATGATTACGTTTAACATGATGATGATGATGATGATGATTATTATTATTATTATTATGTGTATAGCACTTTTAATAAAACACTTACAGGGGTGCATTACATTAAGAGATACAAATAATAAAATAAGATCAATGTAAAGCAAGAAACATCAAAGAAAAACATCAAAAGGGATGTCAATGAAAATTAAGTAGAGATTATTACATAAAGGCAAGTCTGTAAAGATGAGTTTTAGGTGATTGAAATGATTTTTAAAATGACAGATTCAGACAGCCTAAGCTCCTCGGGCAGGTCGTCATGGCTCATGGCTGCTACACAGCTCGTATGGAATTAAAAGGCCTGTGATGTAGCTTGGTGCCTGACCCACCCATGTCTTCTTTAAAGGTTAAATGTATGGAAGAAATTCACTCTCAATCTCACAATATGGCATAAAGCACAAAACGAGCGAGGCTTGTTTTTGGTTCTCTAAGTGGCAGTTTGCTTTTCCTTTTATACCAGAGAGGAATCATACGGTATAGACGAGCATCAAACTATTACGGTAAACTAAGGATTAGGACCAAATAAGGGCCTGTTTCAAGTGAGTCTGTTTTCATTTTGCTGGGTCCCAGGATGAGTCTAAATTTGCTCTATTTGCATCCCAGGCTGAAGAAGTTGAAGAACCCCTGGTATAGAGGAATCCTGACGGATTGATGTTGTCATGCTGATGCTGTCACAGGCTTGGTGGTGGAAGGGTTAATGATTTATGGCGGATACTGGGATGCCCAGAATGGGACCTGGGTTAATGTTCACCTTTCTCGCTGGACCTCCTCTGGGGTCTACCCACAGCCAGTCCAGATCCAACCATCGGGGGGACGTGACTGACTCGGCTGGCCTCCAGCTAAACCCGGTACGCACAGCAGGGTGGGAACCCACGCTCTGCTCTTAAAGGCCTGTGAATGGATTCAAAGGGCTGTGGAGAAGAGGGCGGAAAAGGCGAGTGACGAGGCCTAATCGTCTTTCACGAGTCTCAATAGAAGCAATCAACAGCAGCAAAAATAAGCCAAACAGTTTTCACGAGCTCACATAAACAAACCTCAAACGCAAGTGATAATTAGATTACATTAAATAGAACTTAGGCATACACAACCCACTCACACCATTCCACCTGGACCAGATGCATCAATAAAGTGCAGTTATGAAAGTGAATCAGGAATAGGCGCCCAGTAGCGCCGATATGGGATGGTGTAAGCATACTGTACATGCAAAATTGCTCCCTCTGTCATGGATATGAATCGTTCCATTGAGCAGACCTACGGTATAGAAAGGGTTGAGGGTAAACCAGGTGATGGATAGCAGTGTGGCTTGTCATCTACTCTCATTAAGCTGTAAATCTTTCACAACGACACCCGGTAAGACAATGGGAGAAGGGCTCATCCTTGTAACTCCACCTTCTCATCGGTGTAACAATAAAATTGCCAGCTGAATCACTTTATGTGTCAGGGCCACACAATATCCTCAATACCTCAAGCAGCCAGTAAAAATGTTGGACAAATCATTAGGGGATAAATGCAGGTGCCATGAAATACAACATGCAATTAAAAATATCCATTTATATAACATAGCGCTAATGATTGCGATTCAGAGAGACAAATCTAATGACCAAGCTCAAATAAACTGACTCAGCGAGAAAAAGAAAAAAAACAGGGCAGCAATACATAGGGAAGTGGACCAGGTGCACAAAGATGGCTCCCTGTTTGACAAGAGAAAGAGGCTGAGCAAATACCGCGTACTGCCTTATATTGCTGTTACAACCTAAAAATGCTCATATAGATAAACAGATCTCTAAGTGCAGTTTTAAGAGTTTTTATTTTTTGGGATAGTTAATTTAACATTGTCTTGGCTAAGAAGTATTCTACAACATAGATACACACAGAGGACTCTCTGCCAAAACAACAACAACACTGGTATCATTCCAAAATCTAAAGATATATATTAGCTGTGCTCTACAAGAGGATGTGCTGTGTAGATCTAGGAGGCCTGATGTTGAAAATGGCAACTTAAACCATTTTACATTGAATTGACTGACACCCTCCACTGAGGCATGCAGAACACAGCCTTCCATCTTCATGCTCCTGGTCAGTAATGGCTCCCAGCAAGTCTCTAAAATACTCATCTACTTTTCAGAGGACATCCGTGCTTGATTAGCAGATTGCAGACGTAAACATTGCGTGGTCATTGTGTCCCTGAGAAGAGCCTCCCTTATGTGTGGCTAGTGAGTGGCTCTAATGGCCTCTAGCTACAACAGCAGTGACATCTGCCGGTAGAGGAAGCGCATTGTCGTAAACCGGAAGAGTCGGCGAACCTGTCACCACTGACGACATCTTCCTACTAGTGACTGCTGTTATCAAGATGGCGCTACGGCCAGGACCCGGGGGAGGCGGCAGGTATTTTAGTATTTTAAAATGAAATGTGTCCGTAAATGTTGTTCGTTCGTAAAAAGGCTGCGTGTGGCGCCCGCTCAGCGTCACAGTGAGCGCCCAGAACGATCTAAAAGACAACGATAAGACCCGCTTTGTTGTCGAGGCAGGGGGACGAGATGGCTGGTTGTCAGGTGTCAGAGCTAGTCGTGACGCTAGCTAGCTAGCTAACGTTAGCTAGCTGGTTCTGCTGCTAGTTAGTGCTCAGGCTGTCAAAGCAAAGGAGGCCGGGCTAGCTACGCTTCAGCTCGTATGACGCCCGAGCAAGCTTCAGTCAGACTATCTGTTATTTACAACGGCCTTAGCAACGTTGAGTTTCTTACCAGTAGAGGGTTTGTTATGAGGGCGTTTAGTAGCGTGTTAAATGCTCTCGGCGTTTAAGAAGGTGGCAGTGATGGGACTTGAATCTGCTCTCATCTAGAAGTGTCTCTCACACTCCAGCTGGTTCTGCAACATTGCCCAAAGCGAGGAAACTTGTAGACGTTTCAGGCCTTTTCTGGTTTCAGTCTGCACTACTCCGCGTTCCTAGACTGCTTTTACCGAATCAGCCTAATCACACAATCAAGTCATCCCCACCAGATATGCACACTCTACCTCTCAGGCCAGTTGTTGGTGAGTAGTGGCACATGTTTAGCAGATTTAGAGGCATCCCACGTCATGGTGCCGTTATTGAAACAGCATGAAAAGGCCAGCCTCATGATTCTTTAATAAGCTGAGCTTTAGCTTGGGTTGAGCAGTTTGAATAATACATATGTGCTGGCTACAAGCCTCTCGACTAGCCAGGTGACACTGATACTACAGATTAAACTAGATAGCCTAAGACTGTAGATTCGAATATCCGGAGTGTGTGGAGTTGGCAAAACTGTCTGTAAGGCAACAACAATAATTGTAGTTCTTTTTCGTTGTATGCTCATTATACTATTGATGTCTGACCTGGCAGTTGTTGACTTGTGCTATAATGTGTCGGGCTCAAGTCAGGTGTGTTGACCCATGCTATGTGGAGTGAATGCCTATAAGTAGGGTGTTCATCCACTGATCTTAAAAAACGTGAAAACAACAGTTCAGCGGGAAATAGTGACTATATATCTGGGATGCACCAGTACCACTTATTCACCGCTGCTAATGAGTACTCAGGTTTAGGCGCTGGCTGACACAGAAGGCAGATCAAATCCATTACCTTTACAGGACAGAATAGACTTTTGACCAATAAATTAGAGTATTTGGACAAAGGTGATTGATATACTATATATATTATATATTTAATATCCTTTAATGTATAAAATGAATATGTTTGTGGCAGAGCATGCAGCCAATGTTTTTTTTGTTGGCGAAGCTTGTTTAAATGAATATTCTTTGCTTTGTTTGACTATGTTAAACATAGTTCTTCATATCAGGTTTTTAGCCTCTTGTAAAAATATTAAATACAAATATAGTATTTGTAATAGTATTACATTTGCCCGGTGCAACCGTTATTTCCAGCACATTGAAATATGTTTAATTTTGTCCTAAATATCGCATTGTATCTTTGATGTATGGTACAGATGAACAATCTTATGAGAAAAAGGTTCAGATAGGTTTCTGTGCTACGCCTTCTGACTGGCAGACATGATAACATAATAATGGTAACATTTTAATGTGTTTGTAGGCCAGAGTGGAAAGCCAGGAGATGGAGCAATAGTGCAGTGTACAACAACACCCTAGCTTGTAGACTTAACAGCTGTAGCAAATTCTAGCTGTTTGGACACTTCAGATACATTTATCAAAGCTGGGTAAATTGACCTAATAAATCCTGGTAAAGGAACATATTGAAGCTAAGCTGTTAAATCACAGTGGCGATGGCTGTATTTTCCCTCTGGAGTCTATGACAGAGATGTATGATATCAGTCCTTTTTGGGAAACTGGTGGCTCCAGACATCTCGCTCTCCTACAGGCTTTGTTACAGTATTTGAACTCACCTGAACTAGGTGAAATCACTTCGTCAGACAACTGACCCCATGGATGTCAGATTTGGTTCTGAAAGAACATCCCTCAAGTGTCTCAATATTGCAGTGTGTATTGCACAACTGGTGGCATTTCTGTGGGAAATGTAATGTTTCTAAATATCTACATAAATTAATGGAGTACACTTTATGTAACGTATGACAGTCTAAGCTGTGGTCTATTTTGGGTCACATGACTAGTTAGTCTTTGCCATGTTGGTATTTGGTAGCAGGGCAGGAACCTTTGCAATCCCCAAATTAATGAGGGAGCTCACACCATTCTCTGTTGGTGTGGGCTTGAATGTGCTTCTCTGGGTCCCATGATTGATATTGACCACTTGATTGATTAACAGGAACCAGATCAGACGTTGCGTAGTGTAGTTACAGAATATCATATGAATTGTCAAAGGCATGCCTTTCGTATCTACTTCAACTATAGAAACAGTTTCAGAACAATCTGAAATAATTTTAGTTTATTATAGTTTCTGACATTGACTGTAGCACCTGTCTCCCTAGCTTTCAGAATGGTTTGATGATGGCTGTTGGATGAGTGCAGACCTTTTGCAAGGAAATGGCCTGCCTAGCTTCCACAGCTGATATCACTGATGATCTCTTTCTGTGTTAATCTGCTAAGCCATGACCTGTTATTTGCAGTACAGTGGGCAGCAGTGCTATAGTCTTCCTATAAAAGCGTTTAAAGCTGCAAGTCTTAGGGTGAGCAGATGTGATAATCTGAATCTCCAAGTCAAGCTTCATCACTGAAGATAAAACCCATACTATGTTAGTATTCTGTGTAGGGACCCTCCTTGCTTAGGTTAAATGTCACTATAAGATCACTTTTTTTGATAGTGTAAACAATATGATCTATATTGCCTGAATAGCCTATTTAGTCATACCGCTTTATTTTTTACAAAGACTAGCCTAAACATTGGAGGTGCCATTAAAAGTTTGACATGTGAACACAGCTTCTTATTCTAATATTCCAAAACAATAGCCCCTTGCATCAAAGCCCCATTTTGTGATTGCAGTGTGGCGCCCTCTGTTAAAACACCGTTGCCCCATTTCTGACTTTGTGTGGCAGTGATGCATTGGCTTGATGCCATTTCTTTCACTCTGAAATTTTACTTCTTACACCTTTTTACACAAAGATAGACAGTGTATGGCAGCTAAGCATGATTTCCATATATTTTGAGGGTGTAAATTACATTTGTAATGTTTGTAACACTGTAAATAATACACCTTTTTAGAATAATATAGAAAATTCCAAAAAGCTTATTTTCCATGTACAAGTGAAGCTTGATACAACCAACATTTAAATGGTGAAATAAGTTGCTTATCATTTCTTGTAAAGCATCCCTTGTTGGCCATTGCTAGTTCTATGTAGTCAATAGGGAATGCTTGAAATGTCTTAATTCAATTCAATAAATCAATCAATATGTTGACTGGCATGCTGGCGCCCTCGTGTGGCCTGCTACATGAAAACACCTGAGGGCCAGGCAAAGTACCGTATACAGTTCAAAAGTTACAAAATAAATAAATAAAGGTTACAAGGCAAAGGGAAGTAAAAAGCATTGTTCATTCCCGGAGACTCTTATCGAGCCTGATAGCAGAGGGCATGAGAGACTTTGAATAGCGGTTTGTTTTCCTAAGTGGAGCTATAAAGCGCCGGCCTGAGGGCATTACTGTGAATTCAGTGCACAGGACGTGATTGTGTTGGTCAATAATTCCTTTAGCTTTTTGGTCCATACGCTTCTCCCAGAGGGGACACAAGTCTCTCTGCTGAACTCCAATTATTTTGGAGCAGACCTGCTGTTCAGGCTATTCCTGTCCTTCACATACAGACCATCAAACCAGTAAATAACTGAGAAGGTTAATTATAATTATAATTATTTATAAATAATGGGTTCCCTAGCTCCCTGACTTTGCGATCATATTCTGTAAAAAAACAAACTGTAATGTGATCACTGTTGTGATTATGTTGTAAACTTGTCAGTGAAGAATTACCACTCCCTCATTTCTCAAACCCTCTTTTGTCTGTTGTCGTGTTTGGCTGTATGTAGAGTTTGTTGCCACTTTCCTTCGAACAAGTGTTGACTAACGGTGGGAGAGAGAGAATATGTGTGAGGGCTATTGCTTTATGCCTTGATGTTTTTACAGTTATTATTTTTGTGAAGATAAGCACCTTGATGGTGAAATGAGAGCTCAGATTTGGATCAACATGTTTCTGGCACAGTTGTGTCAGTATCGAAGTTGCCAATATTAAAATCTCACTCACCTATTGGATTAGTGATGCTCAAATTCAGCTTGTAGTCAGATATCTGGCCTGCATTGTGACTGATCTTTCTCTAGGGTTGCAGAGTTCTTGCCCTCTCTTCTGTTTGCCTCTGCACCATCAGTTTCAGTCTTAAGGACTGAGTTGTAATACATTATTAGACTATAGCTAAAGGCCTAGATTAGGTTCTTCTGATTATCTCCTGAAGGCCTGTTACTCAGCATAGACCCAGCGACTGTGACAGAGTCAGAGAGTTGCCTGTGGAAACTATATCTTTGATGTTTCCTCACCTACCAGTTTAGTAGCGGGCACTGTTTCCGCTGCTGTTCAGCTATCATGTTAAAATCTCAATTGATTAGAATCTGAAAAATCACCTAATGTGCTTGGGTCTTGCTTTTGGCTATACCACTTTTAATTTGCAGAGCAAAGGCTCACAGAGAGGCACATTATGTAACTGTTGAGCTTATTTGCTGATCTATAAATGCCATTCTGAGCTACGGCAGTTTTATTGGATAAATTTGTCTTCTTACCTGTCAGACTTTTTCAGTATTTATTCATGCAGTCTCTGAAACGCACTGAGCTGGAACAACAAGATACACATTGCATTCAGATGTAGTCTAACTCAACAAAACGGCAAAGGTCACCAAAAAGACAAAACTGAACAGAAAAAGTCATCCTCAAGTGAGTGTGTGTGCAAAATTCCAATAATGTAATAGCATAATATTGAATAACAAACAAACAAGATGTTTATTTGTTATTCAATATTGTGTTGCTTCAAATGAAGATGCTCAATATATCAGTATAACAACAGCACAGGCATCTACAATGATCCTTCCGTACAAAATGGAACCAAATTCTATTGAAAAACCATGAGAGGTACCAATATTTTGTTTTGAAGTAGCAATTGTTAAGGACCTCTGAAAAAACATCTGTAGTCTGACAAAGTTTCAGATCTCATTCAGTTGAGTCTTGCACATCATACACCTTTGAGCCTTTGCAGTATGGCTGTTATAGGCCTAGCTGTTGCATAGAATAATGATAATAAACAATCACTTGTTACAAATTCAGTGATTTTTATTGTGGCTAAAGACAATTTCGGCTCTCACTTTACATATACTGCTGAAATTGATCCCCTACCACTTTTTCCACATATAATAGGTGTGGAAAAAGCACAGTTAAAAGTCATATGCTTTCAGGTTGTGTTGTTGTAGGCTGCATAGGACATACTGTTTCTGTAGCTCACATCATGAGTTCAAAATATCAAAAAGTCACAGCTTACATGTGACAAAATGCATTGTCTGCTTGTTGCATACTTTAGCCTTAGTTTGAAGCTCATAATCTGTTTCTTTCCCTTTTCTCCTTTAGTTTTATGTATCCTGTTGGAGGGGGCTTGGGACCACCACAAGGTGAGTAATTATTCAGTCAACATTTGTTTTCTATAGCCCCCCAGGCTCCATTTTCCTCAGAGGCTGAACTATAGGTGAATTATGCGTTCTGAATTTTTATGTGATCAGTGAAATTTAATGTCAGAATTTATACAAATTTAACTTGAGCTGAGATTTGCTGCTTGATTTAGCAGCTAGTGGACCCTTTCAGTGTTGCTACAGTTTAGTATGCTACCCTTTATCATGTTAGCTTGCTCACTAAGTCAATATATTGAGATAGCAAATTTGGTAAATATTTAGATAAACATGGGAGGGAAAAATAGCAGAAACTTAGGCTAGATATTTGGATCTGCCAAGAGAATCCCTAATTAGTTTTTCTCTTGCCACTCAGCACTTCCGTAGATAGTTTGATTATATCTGCAAGCTACTGCTTTTCCTAAGTACCCCAGATATTGCCACACAAAAAACTGAAAGGTTTTCAAGAGTTGAACTTGTGAAATTGTGGCTTTGAAAGGTTGAGTAGAGTTTGCATATTTGTACTACATATAACAGTAATTGTGAAACTGTTTTTCAATTAAATTTAAACGGACTATTGAAAAACTGAATTTCAAACAAGTAAATACAAGTTCAATTTTGTAAAATTCAGATTCAAATATAAATACAGAACACATAATTCAAATCAGTTGTCTGGTGGCCCAAATCTCACTATAAACTCCTGCTGCTGCACACTAATTGACTAGACTGGAAGTAGATGGTAGTTGAGTGGCCTAGACTGCAAAGGCCAAAGCAGCCAAAATATGTTTTTGTTTTGCTTCACATTAGCCTTTTCTGTACACAGTTGGTCATTGCAGCGTAGGATCAGCATAACTTATGCCATTAGACATAAGTAGTTGTTAGCACAGTGGTTAGAATCTCCGCCCCGGTCCTTTCTGTGTGGAGTTTGCATGTTCTCCCCGTGTTCGCATGGGTTTCCTCCGTGTGCTCCGGTTTCCTCCCACAGTCCAAAGACATGCAGGTCAGGTGAACTGAAGACTAAATTGCCCATAGATGTGTTTGTGTGCAGTATGGTAAATGTGTATGATGTAGTGTAGTGTATATGACATAGTATATGATGATGTAGCAATGTAAAGCCATTTGAGACATGCTTGTATAAAAGGGCTATATAAATAAACGTGATTGATTGATTAACACCTTTGAGCGTATGCCATTGTTGTCCATGCATGTGCATTGCTTGGCTCAGATGTACTATAATTTAGCCATGCATGCTCCTCATATTTAGATTGTTTGTTGACTTTGCAGTAGCACTCCTCATAAACCATACACACACTATTGTGACAAGCGTCTCTCAGGGGTCATTACATGCTCCCGTTGGCAATGTTATTTTAGTGAGACAAATTAGATTGCGTGCAGCCTCCTAAACAAGTAATTTATTCAGCCTGGTTGAGCCCTAACATGGTGAATCATCTGGAGGCTCCAGTAGGGGCTGGCTGCTCAGCTCTGGCTGTCAGCTAGAGCATCTGTGAAAACAAACATAAACTTTTCCTCTTTTTTTTTACTCTTGTTGTGTTGCTCTGAGCTGTCACAGTAGTCCCCAGAAAAACAGATTTGGTTGTTGCTGAGCCCATGTCTTTTCCAACTGTCCAGGAAATTGATTCGCTATACTGAATACTGAGGGCTTTCATCCTAACTCATTTATTTCCTAATTTTTTTCTTTTCTGAATGTACTTTTGATGGGGCTTACTGTCATGCTTCAAATAGTAATTTAATATTATCCCAATACAGTTTTGGTTGCCAGTTGTAAATGTCTGGTAGCCTGATATGTGCTAATGTCTGATACATGCTAATGTAGACTGTGTGCGTGTTTCTGCAGGCATGGTACCCATGCAACAACAGCAGCAGCAGCAACAGCAGGGCTTCCCAATGGTCCAGGTCATGCACCCTAACATGCAGGGCGTGATGGGAATGAATTTTGGGGGGCAGATGTCTCCAGGTGCCATGCCTATGCAGGTGAGATTGTGTGTCTGTGTTTGGGTTTAATGTTCATAATGCATTGCTGCAGTGTTATCTAATGCCACTTTAGATATTTAATAGTCAGTTTTATCTAACTGGCACTGTGAACCCTTGAAGATTTAAACAGATGAAGACATTCCCTGGTCAAATAGTATTTTCAGATACTTTTAACAGATGTTTTTTGTTTATCATCTTGACTCTTTTTTTATTTTGTTTTCCATTGAGGTAAGTAATTTTTATAGTCCCCTTAGGGGGATACTATTTTCTCACTGTTTTCAGAATTTTTATGTCTGCAAATAAATGAACTGTAACGCTGCATTCATGTTGTGAACATGAATGCAGCGTGGGATGTCAGTCAATCACAATGGCAAGCTGCCTTCTCATTGCCATCATGGTTATTTTGATAAAGAAACAGGTTTGTCATTTTTGTGTATACATTTGTGTGTAAAGTGTATTTTGCCTAAACTCATTATATTGCAGGCATAAGTAAAAATTGCAGTCGGTAAGGAAAATTACTTAGTTTAGTATCGTGCTTGTGGAGTCTTTATTCTAACCAAATTTAGTTCTACAGCTAGTGCTGCAGTCTTTCGGATTCTGTGTGTTCTACTGAAGACTGTTGTTATTTCTTGGTGCAGTGATTAACAAACTTGCTAAGATGGGCTGCCATTGATGAATACATATAACTGATACACTGTTGTATTGATTTCCACAGAGTTTATTAGAAAAAGTGCTGGGTTTTAGGGTTTTTGTCATCCTGTTTGCTTCCAAGAATCTGATGCAGACTGGTAACTTTTAATAAGACTTATCCGTTAACGTCGCTTTGAATTGCATTGGTTTCTTGTTGCTGCTAGCATTTAATATCAAGTGAAAGGAATGTGACCATAAGCATGCTAATGAGTTTTCTGAGCTGCTGTTTGTTGTGCCAACCAGGGTGGGATGGGTATTGGGATGCAGACCCCTGGGATGCAGTTCATGGGCCAGCCGCAGTTCATGGGCATGAGGGCTCCAGGGCCCCAGTACACTGCGGACATGCAGAAACACATGGCTGAGGAGCACCAGTAAGGCCTCTTTACACTGATATCATGGCTCTGCATATCTGTTTGTGTGGAATATGTGTTTTTGTGCATGCTTACATCTGTGTGTGTACAATATACTAAGGCTTGTAACCAGTTCAAGGTATGGAATGAAAACGAAAACTGAACAGAATTTGAAAACCGGAAATGAAAAAGAGACAATTTTTAATAATGTTCCAGAACAAAAACATTTTGATTT
This sequence comes from Acanthochaenus luetkenii, assembly GCA_900312575.1. Classification (NCBI taxonomy): domain Eukaryota; kingdom Metazoa; phylum Chordata; class Actinopteri; order Beryciformes; family Stephanoberycidae; genus Acanthochaenus; species Acanthochaenus luetkenii. The sequence continues at coordinate 18,581 of OMOT01038978.1, forward strand.
AGAAATTGTACAAAACCTATTACTGGGCAGCAGGGTAGTGAGTAGGAAGACCTGAGTCTGCATCTGCCCTACTGAAGTGTCATTGAGCAAGACACTGAATCCCTTCCAGGTCTAGGGGTGCTGTTCTGTAGATGGCCTTGCTCTCTGACCTCTCTGTAGTGGAGTGCAAGTGAAAAGAGAATCTCACTATGATCAAAAGACTGTGAAAAGAAAAACAAATCCATCTCTAGTACAGTTTCATATGTGTGTGACCTCTTGGCTCACCTAGTTCAGCCTATGCTCTGTCACTGTTTGCCCTGTAGAAAGCGTCTGGAGCAGCAGCAGAGGATGCTGGATGAGGACAGGAAAAGGAGGCAATTTGAGGAACAGAAACAGAAGCTGAGGCTGCTCAGCAGTGTCAAACCGAAGGTGAGCCTCTCCCCACCAGCCCTCCCTGCTTGGCTGACTACTGTGCTGGCATACCCAGTAGGATAGTGCTAGTCTGTGTAACCTCTAACCACTCTCTATTATACTGTGCTCAGACAGGGGAGAAGAGCCGTGATGATGCATTGGAGGCAATCAAAGGCAACATGGATGGTTTCAGCAGAGACGCCAAGATGCACCCCACTCCGTCATCACAGAACAAAAAGCCAGGTACCTTCACCCGAACCCTTTTAGTTGCGGTCCCTGGGTTTTTTCCTAGTGTGCCCCTCCATCAGGAGTCCATACCCAGATCTGCTCCCTGTAGCCCAGCTGAAAAGCATCCCATGGAGAATAATAATTGGATTAGAGGCAGGTCAGCGTGATGACTGGTCGGCTGGCATCTCTGTCTCTGAGTTTAGCATGTAGAGCACAGATTCCTGATCACATTCTTTATCACATTTTCTCATTTCATCTGTACACCTGTACACCTGTTATTATTGTCATTTATTTTTTACATTGCCTCTGTTTGAAAGACATCAAATCACTTTCTGAAAGTTTTACTGCTTCTTAGAAGTGTAGATTTCCCTCACTTACTTATTCCTGTGCATTTCAGAAAATTGTAGGTGTGCATTTAACTAATTAAGCCCAAAATAATCAAATACATGTGGGTCATTATTCTGATGTTTATATTTTTCGATAAATATGTTGCAATTGTAAATAGTATTTCACAGTGAAATAGTACTTCATATTGTTTCGCCTAAATATTAAATTTGCAGTACTACAATTTCTGGTCTTGCACAAATAGTCTCAATCTCACTCTTGCAATGTGCAGCCTTTAATTCATTTTCCATTATAGTGTGTGCCATGTGCTGTGCCATCATCATTATTTCTTCATTTTTGCAGAGTCATCGCCATCACACTCCTCTGTCACCCCTCACTCCCTCCCCCCTGCTTTCTCAGAGGATGATGACGAGTTTAGTGACTTTATTCAGGGGCCTGTAGATGCCTCTGTCTCCTTCCCCTCCTCCTCCTCCAACTTCCACCTCTCCTCTCAGGCCCACGTCCAGCCTTCGTCCCCTTCCCTCAAGGCAGGTCTGTCTTCTTCCTCCTCCTCCCTCCCTCAATCCCTCCCTTCCTCTGTGTCCATTCCCACTGCCACCCAACACTCTGTTGTCAACACCAGCTCCCAATCTACGTTTCAAGGTAACTGTTCTTTTGCTTTGTCGAACCAACCATTTACACTGTAAAAGAGTCTGGAGGATTTGTTTATTAGTAGTGCTACTGCTGGTGCGGAATGTTTATACTGGTACCTCAGGATTTTTGTTTGGTCTTGGCCTGCTTTGCTGTGTGAGAGCATGCAGACGGCACAGCAGATGGCCCCATTACCTAAGCTTTTTAAAGCTACTAAACATTACACACTAAGCAAACAACAAAAGCGTATGATCCAGGATGAACCGAACTTGCTTCATCATTAGAAATAGAGCATGGAGAAATGTGAGTGTTTAGAGTATCTCTCAATCAGTGTAAACCATTGCAGCTGAATCATCCATTGATTCTCATTAGGCAGTTAGTTTAAGGACAGGAGGCATGTTCATGGTGGGTGCACCGGTAGGTGACTGGGTGTTATCTGCCGTCTAATCTCTTGGAGGAGCAGCTGTATTCCCTGCTCTGTGACATACCCATAGCCTATGGACTATTACTGACAGGACAGACAGATCAACTTCCCCCTCCCTTCAGAGAAATACAGCAGCGAGGCAGCTTCACAGCCCTCCATCAGACGTCATCCCCAATCCTTTGACAAGGCTCTGACCTAGTTGTTTAACATCTGGAATAGATTAGATGGCTGGAAGATGGTTGCTCTTGGTCTCGCCACTGACCTGAGAAGTGACACCTGAGGAATGTTATTGTGCAGCTTAATGTGTGAAATAAACGGTGTTTCGCTTACTCAAATACTGTAGTATCAGAATCACTTTTATTCTGCAAAAGGGTACATAAGAAATTTAACCGGATTGATACATTTGGTGCAGGGCAAAGACAGGACCTCACATATAGTTCACACAAGAACAAACACACTTTGAGTATAATAATATATATAATACGTGTCATTGTAAAGTTCAGGTCAAAACAAAAGAAAGAAGAAAATTGCTGCTATGGATTGTATGATATCAAGAAGCTGTGTTCCTCGTCTACCCCTCTAGGCCCGTCCCTGGAAGAGAAGCTATTCTCCTCGTGTGATCTTACGGCTGATAAGAAGGCCCAGGTTAGCTTTAAATCCCAGCAGTGGTGTTTGGATGAAATGGGTCCCAGAGCTCAAGTTTCAGCCCAGTTTCTATCTAGCACAAAAGCACGGAACTGGGCTGTGGCCCCTGAGAACTTGAGTTCTGTCTTCACCGCAGAAATGCTACCCGTGGCCCCAGTGTTGGCGCCTGCTGTCCCCTCATCAGCTGCTGACTCGTCCCCTCAAACCAGTAGTGACAGTGGTGAGAGAAGTGCCTTTTTATTAGCCTTTCACAGCCTCTCCCCTCTCTCTCGCTTTGCTGCAGTATTAACACACCATCAAGGTAGGGCATGTAGTTTTAGACTTCTTTCTATCCTGGGTAAATATTTCCACTCTTTCTAAACCTGACATAATAATTCTGTGCCAAACTCTCTGATTTCTTTGAGGAATAATTGGATTGTACCAGATTCAGAACTGGATGTGATTTGTGACTTGTAAGTAATAGTGCATCACACTATTGTAGCCGATGTGATGTTGAATGAGATCACACTGACATTCTCTTCACCTCCCAGGTTAGTGTGGAATGGTGGTGATTGTGAGGTACCCTGCCTGCTGTCTTTACATCTTGTCCTAAGCCTAGTCTCTACTCTACGGTGCCAGCTTTATACCTCTGTCACTTCAGGCCAAAACTCATTAGAGGGCTTTCTCATGTTGGCCCTCTCTGCACACTGTGGAAATGGACTGTGTCTGTAGAGGTCCTGGGGTAATAACTGCTGACTCAATAAGCTGCTGTCTCTTCCCTTGCTGTGTAACACCCTACCAGAGAATGACCTCTGGCGCATGCTGACTGCTTTGGTTTAACAGGGATGTGCATGGATTGGCCGGTGCCACTGGAGCCCAAATGTACTCCAAGCCTGATTCTGCATGCCACTCTGCTATTCCTCTGCGCTCCCGTTTATTTGTCTGTGTCTATGTCCTCTGTCATCGAGGGAAATATAGTGGCTCATCATGGAGATTTGTAATAAGATTCATTTGACTTCCCAAGACAGTGGAGCCTGTCTGATTGGAGGATTATGTGCCAAGTAGCTGCTTGAATAAACATCTGTCTTGCAGATATCGTGTTAGGGGCTCAAGGCAAGCCATAGTATGTTACAAATCCTTGTTATTTTGTATTTATTTATTTATTTATTTTGGCAAGAGCTTGCATGTGCATATAAAGAACCTTAGTTTGTTGCAAAGAGGATTTAGGTCAATGTCGGTAGTTAAGTGAGAGTCTTGTTTATTTTTATTACAAGGCAAATCCAAACTCTCTTTCCTGAGGAACCGTCAGAACAGTCGGTAATGGCTCAAGGACTGATTTATAGATGTCTGAGGTGACAGGACGCTTAGTGAGTCAGTCCAGAGAAGCAGTACATCTGCACTGAGTCGGCCAGATATCAGGTGTATGATGCTATTCCAGGTTTTCAGTTTGATACAAGGAGGGATTGGCTTCCAAGAGACTTAGCAAATAGAATGCCAGGATGAAGATTGTGCTGAAACAAGTAACTGCGTGTGTCTTTTTGTTTGTGACAGCAGGTGTTAGTGTGTACCCCCAACAAGAGCAGATCCAGCCCATGCTGCCAGGCTGGCTTTACAATGACAGCCTCATCCCAGGTAAACATTTGCACTCACTGGAATACATCTATGTTCATATTTGACATTGTGCTGTATTTTGTGAAAATACATGAAACAACGCTGTCTTTTTGCTTTCAAAATTTAATTTAGTATTTTGTTTGTATTATTTGATCTGTATGTCTTTAGCATACAGCACATTAATATTTTCCCTTACGTTTCTACATCCTCAGAAATGTTCAAAAAGGTCCTTGAATTCACAATGACTCCGGCAGGGATTGACACAGCCAAGCTCTACCCCATACTCATTTCATCAGGCCTTCCCAGGGAGGCACTGGGACAAATCTGGGCATCAGCCAACCGCACAACACCCGGCATGCTGACCAAGGAGGAGCTGTACACTGTACTTGCTCTAATTGGTGTGGCTCAGGTAGACACTGGCATCAAAGCAATTATCCACTTAAAACGACTTCTCTAATCATCCCCCATGGTTTCCATAAAGCCTTGCCATGAACTCCATATTAAAATTAGATGGGCATATTTGGAAATGGGGAGACGGTGCTGTTTGGTGACAGGCGTCTTATCATCCTCAGCCTGGGCCTGTCACCACAACCCCTGGGAGAATGCAAATCTTTAGGCAGCTCACGACACACTGCATGCACAGCTTTTATGCAAGGAATAATAAGACACCTTTTTTTATGTAAATCTTCAAGTCTTAAAACACCAGCGCGACAAGGTGCATTCTTTTGTGTAGTAAAAACATTCTGAATCTGCCAGTGACATCTGTTAACTAATTGAATAATAAAACATCAGTCTTTTTCCGAGTGGACCGAATAGGTGATTGTATTGGTTAAAATAGAGTCAGAATAGACACAATCTCCTGATACCCTTGAATTATGATTAAATTGCTTTTGGCAGAACGGCGTATTCTCTAAGGCTTCCTAATGAACCATTGTAATTTGACAAGTCCGTTGCATCAGAATCTGTGTTTTTATGTGCAGCTTTTTAACAAATCATATATGAGAGTCAATGACAGCATATTGAAAGTCAATCTTAAACCTATTTCCTCTGTTTCAGAGTGGCCTCCCAGCAATGAATGTGGAAATCCTGAGTCAGTTCCCTTCTCCACCAGTGCCCAACCTACCTGCCCTGGCCATAGCCATGGCTTCTGTCATGCCCCAACACCAGCAGCCCATGATGACCCAGCCCCCGGTTTCCATGGCCATGCCCACACCAGTACCACCAGTCATAGGCATGACACCCGCAGCTCCGGCTCAAGCACTCTCTAACACCAATTTCATCACCAATTTCCCCCCCATACAGGTAACATAGCCATGCTTTCAATTCTACCATTTGCTATACATCATAACTTTCACCTTTGTTCACAGAGACATTCTTTTACTTAGGGAACCAAAGCCGATGACGACGATTTCCAGGACTTCCAGGAGGCTCCCAAGGCAGGAGCAGGAGACCAGGCCTTCACTGACTTCCAGGGGGAGTCAGGTGGAAGCTTCCCCACCACCATAGCACCTCAGCACCAGAACAGGTACAGGCTGAGACTGAGAGACTTACAGCACAATGTAAATGTTGAGTTTATAATAAAATAAATATACAGTTTCAGGATTCTGAGTTTTCTTTCTATCATTATTATTCTATATTTTGAAGAATAATATGTAGAGATATGTAGAGTATTGCAGTGATGAGGGTCTGACATTTAGTACTCTGGTTATTTATAGTTGAGTCATTTTGCATAATAGTGTCTCCAGCGTTGTCTGTCTTGGGAACCGTACAGTCATACACAGTCTCTTAATAGCTTGTAATAGCCTCCCCTGCATAACAGTGACTCGGGGTCATCTTTTAATTCATTCATTTCAGTGGATAGTGGATAAGCTCATTTCTTGATATTACTTTTCAAGCCCATGTGGCGAGTCTATCGTGTCTCAGTGAGAGGGAGCTGAAAGGCAATTATCTTCTGAAAGACGAAGAACGCAGAACTACTATCTTACATCTGAGTGGCATAGTCTTTACAATTCCTTCCTCTGTCCCAAAAAATACAATTCTGACTGTTTCAGCAGTGTAATGAGAATCCCCCACTGTCTAAGATCGCTGTCTAATTAAAAGTACAACTGAAAAGCCTGTGTTGAGTAGTCAGACAGAATTGGCAGGCATAACTTATTGTCTGTTGTCTGGCAGATAAAAGGCTTTGAGGAAGATGATATTTGCTGGAAAGCAGGGTCTCTGATTCCTTCTTGGTTTTTGGCTCCTGTATGCTATCGGATCAGCCCCTTATGCAATGTAAAGCTCTGCAGGATTTTTATACATACAGTACATACGTTATTGCACTTTGGATGTCAAAAGCTTACAGGAAGAAGAGACAGAATGGGTCTGTATCAGATGCATAGTTTCATACACAGTGAGCTCCATAGGAATGTGGACAGTAACACAGGGAGGTTTTGGGCCTATACGCTTGTTTTGGGTGGGAAATGACACAATGACCATTCAGTGTTGCTATCATTTCAGCATTTTTTCCAGCCATATTTCAGAGGAACCGTTAAGAAACTACAGGCCCTTTTGTACATGGTCCTTCCATGTCATCTCACAGAAGCATTAGAACGTAGCACTAATGGTCAATACAACATTGTGTTTGCCTGTAATATATTTATTGGAAAATTATCCATTTATCTTTTATTTTGTCTGATTCTGCCCAAATCCTTTTGGCACACTAAAATGGTGAGACGAGGTTATATAAAGCAGTGATATGGATAAAACTACCCTCTGGGCTTCTGTCTCATAGCGACCATAATGGCCGGGCCTCCAAATTGACAGCAAAAGCTTTAACAAGAAATCTGTCACTGTCCAAACTTTTGGAGCTCAGTGTAAGTGTTCAATCAGCTCAGGCAGCTTATGGGGATTAAACTCTATTGTTGAACCCCACTCTCCCTGCTGACTGACTATTGCTATTGTGTCCCTACAGTGCACCTGCCATGCTGACTCCAGTGTCTGGCTCCTCCTCCTCTTTGTCCTCTGATAAGTACGCCATCTTCAAGCAGCTCTCTGTGGATCAGCCTGCAGAGCCTGCACCCCCTACCTCAGGTACCTCCTATACCTTGCATACATGGGTGTACAAAATATCAGGAGCACTGTCTGCTTTTTCCACGAAATGCTTCAGCTAGCTAAATCCCAGTGAAAACAATGATCCCATATTGATATTCTCTCAGTACTCCCACTTCAGTCGTGATGGGGAGGACACTGGTTAAAGAAAGATTTCCAAGAGAAGTTAGATGTAGATTGTGCAAATGAGAGTGCCACTCAATAGTAGGAAGATTCTGTTACATATTTATAAAATGTGTTTGTATTATTAGACAATACCGACCATTTGTCCTCTCTGCCGTAGCAAATCTTCATCAGTAGGAAAATACTTGCCTACCTGTCAAATATGTTGAATTTTGCCATCCATACTTAGCCCAGCGGATGTCTTTGCTTCTTTGTTCCGATCCAGATTTTGGAGACAAATACAGTGTGTTCAGACTGCTTGAGCAACCAGCTGACAAGAAACCAGTTGGTAAGAAACTCGCCCTCCTCCCTGATGCTTTGGATGACATCATTCTTTCTCTTTTTCTCTCTCTCCCTCTCTTCCACACACACATACATACACTTAGCAAATGCATTGTCCTTTTTTTTACACCTCTGTTCCGTAGCCAAATCCCCTTGGCCTCTTCGCCAAATGACTAAGAGGACATAGTGGGCTCTGAGATGTTCCATCTAAGCAACAGATGGCTAGAGGACGTGAAAGACCTTCAAGAACATTATCGCAGCCACCTCTGTTGTCATTTTGGTTTTAATTGGTAGAGAAGAGAGTGAAATTTGTGTTATATTCCCTCAAATTAAACATTGTATTATGTATATGGCTATCGATTCATGGTCAATGCAGTGCAGTATGACTAGCATGCTTTTTTGTTTGGCAAGTGTTCAATATTGATGTAGGTATGTTTCCTGCCCCTGTTACACTAGAACAGTTTCTGATGGGGACAGCTCTTACAACTCCAGTAAGTCTTGCTTTGCGGTGACCTTTCCTTAGCACTGTCAGGCTCCATCTCCTTAATGAGCCCATTAGTTTTCTCTTTTCTAACGTACAGCAGCAGTGTGAACAGATTCTTGATTTTAGCCCATGCATATATTATACTACAGCAGCCACTGGGCCTCAAGGAAACAAACTCGTTTTTTTCCAGTGTGATGTTTCAAAATTTGTGTGGTTTGAGACTAAATAGAATCTGTTCCAAAATGTTACCACTGCTCAGAGTTGAAAGTATTTTTAAGATACTGTATAAGTAGTGTTCTCATTGCAAAAAAAATCCATCTTAACTAGTACAGTAATTGAATTTACCATTGAGTCTAATTTTGTATATTTTCACTGGTTTCCAAAGCAAATCCTCTGTTTTCAAGAATTTCTTGAGTCAGGCATCGACATCTAGATCCCTCTAGATCTGCTGAAGTCACTAAGAAACCGATCTTTTCCAAAACAGATACAGGCCACTTTCATGTGATTTTAAATGCTATTAAAGTTGTGTAGTTGTGGACAGCGACTCAGTTTGAGCGCTGTGATCGGATTGAAAGTGTGAAACTGCATTGGATAGAAGTGGAATTTTATTACTCTATTGGCAGAAATGTTCACTTAAAGAAATTATTTTAAGATGGAATATGAGACTAAATGACTTGTTAAGATGGAAATATTTTGTAGAATGGCTTAAACTGTCCCAGTTTGGTCAGCTGCATGGTAGTGGGGATGTGGGTCTCTTTAGACAACGTTGCTTTGTTCGTGCAGTGATGTGTGCAAATCTTTGGGGCCAGGCAGAACAGTTCACCTGAAGACTGGAAAATTACCATGAGCATTAACAATGTAACAGACACATAACTAATCCACCTCTCGCTTTCTTGTAGGATTGTGAAATGAGGAAATCCTGGCTGAGGCAACTGGGCCTAATTGGTCTCATGCCAATGTCCATTCTGTCTATCTGCCATGTTAAATGTTTTTAATGGCCTTAAATTGTTGTATTCGCTTCGCAGGGGAAGGATTTGCCGATTTCAAGTCTGTCAGCGCTGATGATGGCTTCACAGACTTCAAAACCGCCGACAGCATCTCTCCACTAGACCCTTCAGACCAGGCCAAGATCTTTCAGCCCACCTTCCCTTCTGCTTTCCCTAACTCTCAGTCTCTACAGCAACTACCACAACAGCAGCAACAGCCAGCAGTCTCTCTTTCTCAGCCTAAAAACCCTCTTAACATGGCAGACCTGGACCTTTTCTCTTCTATAGCTCCCTCTGCCCCTGCCCTTGCTGAGACAAAACCCAGCACATTCCCCTCTGTATCTGTGCCCCCCTCTTTAGTGCTCCTGCCAGGCGGAGCCAAGCCCCCAGGGGGAGGGGCAGATGACTTTGGGGACTTTGCCCTGTTTGGCTCCTCCTCTGATACTGCTCAAGGTCCAGCAGTGGGAGGGGCCATGG
>OMOT01038979.1:0-15084 GCA_900312575.1 Acanthochaenus luetkenii
ATGGAGAGAGATGGTGCAGGTGGTGGTGATTTGCTGAAAGATATATGCATAGCTATGCATTTCTTTCCATTGAGGAGCATGCTGTTGTTGGTAGACCAAGTATTTAACTCATTTAGCTGCTCCTGCATAGATGAGGGCTGCCGCCACTGTCTGGACTCCAGAAAGTTGATGTCATCGACATACTTCCAGACAGCGTTGGGAGCCTTGATAGCTGCATCATCAATCAGGGAGAGGAAGAGGATGGGTCCAAGGAGGGTTCCTTGGGCCACACCACATGTGAGGTACTCCCATTCTGACAGGGCTCCATGATAACGTACCCTTTGTCTTCGTTTAGAGATGAAGTCACAAATCCAAAGGACTAGTTCAGGCCTTGCTCCCATGGTCAAGATCTTATTGATCAGAGTGTTGTGGTTAACCCGGTCAAAGGCCTTACTAAAATCAGTAGCTACCAATGAACAGACAGAGCCTGGTTTGTCTGTGTTAAACTATCGTCATTAAGTACCGGTTTCCTGCAGGGACACAAGGGGTGAGGGCGGCTGGCACTTTTAATGGAGGCTCGGAGGCGCTTGTGTAGATTCGGTGTTGTCTCTGTGGAATATCTCTTTGACGACCACTTTCAGACACTTTTACAAGTTTATAACTGCCCGCCAGAGGGCGCTGCAGCCCGTTGTCGTTTTTCAGAACAGATATCTCCCGGCATGGATGAGGTCTGGCAAAATGGCCGCCCATCCATATCAGCGTCACCCACCGCATAAAAAACAAAAACCTCTGGTTATATCATATAATACTTCCGTATTGTGGCTTCTAGAAGGGAGACAGAAGACGACAGATGGGATGTCTACGAAGACAGACTGTCTGTCTCTTGGCCCACTACTTATTTGGGGAGTAAAACAATGTTCTAGTGTGTTGGCGGTGAACAACAAAGGAGTCATTCAACCCTGATTTAGGCGTTCACCGAAGTGAACAACTTGGGCCACAATAAAATGTTGCTCAGTCAATGTTTCAAAGTAGTTAAAACGACTTGCTGTACCTTTGACCTCGTTACAGGCTGAGCACCCGAACCCCGGGGTGACGTACGCCAGCACGTCTCGTAAGGCCTTCCTGAGAGAGGCTGCTGAGGAAAGCCTCTGAGAGGAGACTCACCTTCACCGTCGGACGAACCGCCACCACAGGCCGCAACAACGCCATCACCTGGAATGACATCCACCACAAGACCAACACGGGAGGTGGTCCACAATAGTAGGCACACTGGCCTTATTGTTGGAGATCCCCCTGCGTGTCTCTCTCTCCATTCCAGCTTTGGGTGTCCAGATCCAAAATATGTCCTATTGTCCCTCTATTATAACTCTACATGCCTCAGCCTGACAATGAGGTTGATTGTGATGTCAGAACAATTAGCTTAGCTTTCATTTGAACATTTAACAAATAAACTGTAATTCCACATTTATGAACTGAACTGTGATGCGTACTAGCGAGCATACCTTTACAGAACAACATAGCTGTGGTGTTGTCGTGCAGGTGAATTCATTAGCTAAATATAGCATATAAATGATGCATGATTATTGTAACTTCTCTCCTATAAAATGGATAGATAGATAGAGTTCAAATGGAGTTCAGTGGCTTCCCCCAGACAAAGTGAGTGCACTGTTTCCACTCAACAGCTGTGTTACCATGACGATGCTGTATGTGTTTTTATGTGGGCCAGGAGGGGTATCTTATATATATATAATTAAAATAGTAAATGATTGTTGTACAAATAACACATATACCACACACTCATTGCTTTGTTGTGTCCCCCCATATGACATCAGTCGGCTCATAGCCATTGCTGGTCAAAACTGGTGCATGGATGGTTTTGACTATGTCTATACTGTGTCTTAATAGAATCTGTGTCGAAATGAGTGTCAAACAACTCTGAAGCCCAGTTTTCAGGAGTGCTCCAGATTCACCAGCCCTAATGAAATTTTTTGACTTCTCGGTCCTGACATTTCCCTGTTCAGTCCACGAGAGGGCGATGCTGCCCTCAAAGAAGACAACACGATGGCGTCTGCTTGGTATGCAGCTGTATCATCATCACAAACCCACAGTCCCACGGCACCTCCCAAGCCCCATAGCCCAAAGTCAGTGAGGCAGTATGGAGTAATGGAAGCACAACCTTCCATACTTCCACTCCGGTTTCTCCAGGCTTTATTGTTTGAGTACGTCCCAAATCCATATTCCTAATGAACTGAAATGCAATGGCTTATCCAGCTCTTTGAAAACCACATTACACTCAGAGTACATAGACACATTGGATTTAGGTTGCGTTTACATAGGGGCAGGAACAGTACAAAGTATGGCTTCAACATTCTATGGAGCAGTGAACTCTTTTGAGTGTCTCTTTGGCCCTCTGCAGGCATCCCTGTCATCATCCATCTGGACTGGGGCAAGGAATTATTTAAATGTATCCAGAGATATAAATATGTATTAATGATTATGCAGAGCAATATTGTGGGCGGATTAAACATGCATCAATGTAAATGTATGAAAAGGATTGGTGATGTTTTGAGAATAAGTTTTCATTCATGTCCTCTAAAAGTCGTCCTACACTGTGTGGCAGCAGGACGACTTGAACTGTCCTCCTTTCAGAGATCAAAAAATTGAACCAATCGATGTGACTAGAAAGCTGCTTAGGAGGGGCTCTAGCATGAGACAAAGACAGACACGCCCATCAGACAAGAGATGTGCCATGTTTCCTGCAGTAGAGATGATGGGAAAGTCTTTGCGTGGCAATCCAGAGCCTTTTGTCACCTAACGCAAACCCTGTTGTCACATCTGAACTCAGCAGGGACACACTTTCTTAGGTCGTTTCCCTGCCGTGGGGGATTTTGAAGAGAGCGTTTGCGATGCAATGACAGTGACAATTTGTGTGTCCGTGTTTGTGTGTTGTGTTGTACAGTAGTTCTCGCCCCCTCTCCCCGCTGTGCTCCTTCATTAGAGTGTCTCAGGCTGAGGGGAGAACCCTGGCACACTGCCTGCCTGCCTTTTGTCTCCTCGTCTTCTCATCCTCCGGAGATAAAGAACCCGATCACGGATATACCTGTCTATCTGGGCGCAGGGCACGCTACTCTTCTCCCCCCCCCTTCACTGTAATGAGGATCAACTCCTCCAGACATACGTTTGAACACCTTTGAAGGCCTTTAAAAAAAAAATTTTTTTGTAATCTTCACCCAGTTTCAAGGTTGACAGGAATAAAGATTCTCTACGTTTCTCTGAATCATAAATCTCTGTATCCCAATCATGAAGGACAAACGGGGACATTTCAGGCTGTGTGTGTGTGTGTGTGTGTGTTTAGTGAGTGGACAGGAGGAGGCTGAGGAGGAATCTGTCTCCACACACACTCTTTGTGTGACGGAGCATGTCAGCCCACAGCGCTGACATGCTCATTCACTCGGCCTCAGGCTGTTTGCTTAAGAACAGCAAAGTGAAGGTGGGTGTGTGGGTGCCTGTGTTTCTGTGGCTTTTGTGTGCCCTTGACTGCATCTGTGCATACAATATGTACGGATATGCACAAGTGAATGCATGAGTGCGTGTGTGTGTGCGTGTGTGTGTGTTTGTCGAGGCTGTTTCTCACATTCTGTTTCATAGCATGGTCTACATGGCTTTTTGTCTGCCTGATGTAGCAGAACAGACCTTCTGCTTTTCTTAGTAATGCTGACAGATTTACTGACTTACTTCACCAGCGGGGCAGAACAGCAGAGCTGGCAACTATTGGGGCTTTGGCTGGGTTATCAGCAAGACAGATTGAGGGTTCTGCTCAAGCTGTTCTTCGTTAGCGACAGCCAGCGTCTCCACGATATGAGAATAGCAGCGCTATCATCTGTCCTCTGTGAGAGAGATTCAAATGGTGTCCAGTAATTATACCTCTCCAAACGTTACATCACACACAATAGGGGTAACGTCTTTGGTCATTAGTGGTTCGTCATGCTTATGTGTGAAGCTGCAAAACTGGCTATGCAGCGTCCAAACATAATAACGTTCAAGACCTGCTTTTTAAACATGACCTGTTGCATAATTACTGGCCTCACGGGGAAGAAGGACGACATTTTCCGTGAAGCCTCCTTATTATTAAGCAGGGTCTGAGGTTATCCCGTTTGTAAACATCCTGCGTTTGATTAGTATCTCCAATGCTCGGCCTGGGTCAAGAATGGGAGATATTATCTGGGTACGTTGGAGAATGGTGAAATCCTTTTGTTGTCCTTCCTGTCTGCATCCACAGCCTTGGCCGTCCTCTCTCAGACTCCCTCACGGAACGGCAATTAGCTGTGGCTGTCATGGCAACTAGTATGAGCTTTCTATCATTTTACAAACAGAATATCAATCCAAGCCTATGTTCTTTTTTGTTGTTGTGCAAACGCATCAACAGTTCTTTGGAGACATCAGTCATTGTGCTCCTTGAATAGCCGCGTGTCCTGTTTCTCCATTCAGACAGGACAGATCTCAGGTGTTTGGTGTCGCTGAGCTGCCACGTTTTCAAGCGAATGGAAAGTTTAGCTTGCTTTTGAGCCGATTTGTATGAGCGCCATTGATGATGCATGTTACATGGATTTTGACCAAAGTCGGGGCTCAGGTGACATATTAAGAGAGTTTTCTAATGGATCACTTCTGGTATCTCCTTAACTCCTAAACTACAAGGGTTTCATGGACAAACGTCGTATTAACCTAATATATTCTAAATATCTGGGAGATTGTGACTGTCGCAGAGAAAGCATCATGACTATTTAAAAAATGTGGGCCTTAAATTTAAGTGCTCAATCATGTATTTTAAATTGTGCCAAAGTGTAGGAAAATGGAGAAAAGGAAGCACTCAACTGCAGCGGTGTGTATTTGTGGGCAGATGTTATTACCAATACATAGGATGTGATGTCACAATTCATATGATATATAACTCCTGTCTTAGTCATAAGATAGATTTCCATATTTGGACCCCAACTGGCATCTGGTATCCTTTCTTTTCAGCCAGGACGTGTAGGATACTGGGGAGAGTTAGGGTTAAAGTGATGCTACCAACCCAGTACGGCAACATACTAGCAAAAGCAATAGTCTACCAGCAAATATACTTACTAACAAACGTGGGGGAGTTTGGAAATCTTCAGAAAACACCTTCAGCATCCCTTGGAAAATTTCCTAACATACATACATACTTGTAGATAAATAAATACATACTTCTAAAATCCTTCCATGCCCCAAAATCTATTATTTTTTAAACTCATGAATCTTTAGGCCTATATCAAAATCTTTGAAATCACAAAACAATTGTGAGCATAATGAGGCCAGTCACGGTGGTGCTCCCATGCCCTCTACAGTCAGTATCACAGCAAAAAGCATAGCAGCTGAGAGCAACTGTAACTTACTTGACTTACCAATGCCGTCCTCCAGGCAGCTCTGCATACTACAGGAATAAGAGCAATAAAGAGGAGAGGAAGAAACAGTCTTGGGTCGGAGGAAACAGACAAGAGGATGGATGAAACATCATTCGTGGGAATATCTTTGGAGCCGATGTGTTGCATAGTAACAAGGACTGCGTTCCAGTATCTGGACCAGACATTGATTAAAAACGTTTCTTTTATCTCTTATATCTTGGCCGGCGCCGCACATCCAGAGAAGCTGACGTTATGGCCATGAGTGCCTGGATGTATGATAACTCTTTAGCCTAATGAGGAGAAGAGAAGTAGAGGAAAGGTAGGTGAGAACACAATGCAAGGAAGTAGATGAGGTGATGAGGTATTTCTCTCTGCCAGGCTGGGATAACAACACCAAACAGGACACCTAGAACTGGCATGACCCTCTGAACTGCAGCCCGAGGGAGAGGGCAAATAAATGTCAACTAATTGTGCTCCTGTCCCTTGGAGAGAGTGGACTCGGCACAGGCTGCATGGACACCTCAGGTTGGCAGTAGGCACCGGGCCATATCCACCTTGACTCTGGCCTGCAGGACTCATGGTCACTGAGTTCAATGACTATCTAGCATGTGTCTTAGTGTGGGTTCAGTATCTGTATCGCATGTGCCGGGGGAAGGATTGTGGAAAACTCTGACATGAGTCCGTGATTGAGGATCCTACTCTTGACATTTCTGTTATATTGTAGGACAAGAGAATGTACATTAGAGGGCAAACCCCTGCAGTAAAAATAGATGGGAGATCAGCAGATCAAATATCCATTAAAAATCCTTACATTGATAACAAATACCTGCTATCTTGTTTGGCTTGTGGGGCCATAAAAACCAAGTCTTATGTTTCCCCGTAGGAGATTCTGTTAGATCCTCACATCCTCACTGCAACTTGGCTCTGTTCAGCATCCTGTGAAAACTAGGCTGCTGCCAGCAAAGATCTCTTCCCAATGCAGTTCTTATGTAATCTGCATGGGCTCTATGCTTCGCTTCCCCCTTTGAGCACATGCGAGAAACATCCTTCTAGTGTGTGCATTCTCAGCGCTGTGCCTTGCAGCTCCCATGTCACTTAGGATAATGTCATTGCTCGGCTCACTGTCTCTCTTAGATCGGCTCCTCCTTCCCTAACACCCCAGTGTCCATATCTATAGCAGCGTTTCTCTCTCCAGTCCAGTCCAGCTTGAAGTAAGATGGGGAGGGGTTTAGAACAAGAGGCATTGGCCTGGTGACCCCCCCACCCCACACACACAGACACACACCTCACGCCCCCTCAAACCGCTAAGGCACATGCTCCAGCCTGTAGCCATGGTTCCCTATAGAGGAGTGGCAGAGACAAAGATAAACAGAGAGTAGCTGCCTGCAGTAGCCTCAGTCTCCCTTTGTCTCCCATCCTTCCCCCCACTGCTAATACTTCGCCTCTCACAGCCGCAGGGACCTTGGGTACATACTAACACACACACACACACACACACACACACACACATACACACACACGCTGATCACTGATGGAGACATGTGCTCTCTCCTGAGGAATGCATTGCTCCACATCCCAAATGTGTTTTTGTGGTTGCTCATGATGTGTTTTTTTTTTTTTTACCTCTGACTAATACAATAGGTTCATCCGTCAATTTAAGATGCCATATTTGGATGCAGTACAGTTAAAGCATTACATGACATTACATTACATAAAGCGGTCCATAAACACACGCCCACTGGGCGAAAAGGGAAATGAGGGTGAGAGACACAGTATGGAGTAATTATCACTGCTCTGTATTTAGCTAATCTAGCATTTGAATCAGCATGTGGAGCAAGAAGGACAACGCATCAGACTCTGAGTAGTTCTCCACTGGTGATGCTGAGAGGATGCCACTTGGCTACAGGCACTTTACTGGGGCTCTCCATGTTGTTTGGCTTCTGCACACACACACACATGCACACACAGGATGTGGACAGCCGCCAAATGCACTGTGTGTGTGCCTATGTGCCTGTGTGTGTTAAGGGTACAGCCCAGTGCTCCTCCTGGCCCTCTCGTGCTCAGACATTGTCACATTATGCACATCAGAGCACGCCTCATCCTTTGTGTGCGGTTGCCTAGTGATCACAAAGGGCGGCGCAGTGTGTGCATGTGTGTGCGTGTGTGTTTTATGCTTGTCTACCCTATAAGTGTACATTTATGTTTTTTCAATGTACTGGATGTACTGTGGAGGACATTGTGTGAACCTGCCTGACTTCTGTATGAAATAGATTTGTATACTTGGAGTCCACCACCACACACACACACACACACACACACAAGTGGAAGAGATTGAGGAAATTGCTTTTTCCTGCAAATAAGAGCAGGTAAACATAAACACTGTATAAGGATTAGACTAAACCAATGATTACTCATCCGGGCCGCATCTGCTCAATTTGCTTGACTGCGCCACTAACATGTTTGTGGCCCATCCTGGCTAATGCATACGGATGTGTCCTAGAAACAACACAGTGATTTCTCGGTTCCCTATTAAAAACAAACCAGTTTCAGCGGAATGACTGGCGTTTTACCACGGTGGCCACAGGGAACATTAAGCAATTGCTCACATTTGACTGAGCTCATTGGAGGCGTGGCCAGGGAAACACAGGGTCAAGAGAGAGCTCTGGTGGAGCCATAGCTGGAGCCACGGGTGGGAGTTCAGGGGTCAGGGGTCACAATGAGGTGGGGGGGTAGTGGAGGAGCTGTGGGGCAATGTTAGTCCTCACTGAGCATGAAGATACAAGAGGGGGTAGTTACCAATGTTTAAAATGATGACGCTGAGGATTGGGGTTTTTATAGGGTGAAGATCGTATTAAGTCACCAATACAATGTAAAATAATGGCATGGAAGGGATATTTGGAGTTTGTCAGTGATCCATAGACACACATTTCTATTAATATATTGAGCCACTACATCCCCTGAAAATGTGCATAGGAAAAGGACATGTAGCAACTTAGTGAGCATGTCCTGTTAAACCTTGTTATACTACCTTTCTATGAGCGAAACTGGCTGAATTCGAAATTGATGGCTTTGGATATGCTGGCCCTGCCCTGCACTGCGGCAGATGCAGAGAATGTGGTGTCTGTGTGTGTGTGTGAGAGAGAGAGAGGGAGAGAGAGAGAGAGGGAGAGAGAGAGAGGGAGAGAGGGAGCCCACTGCAGGAGCAGACACCTAATCAGTAATCAAAGATTAGCCCATATCTGCACAGATGTGTGCAGATAGACACACACACTATTTTGGCTCTAGCATTCATGTGGTTTTACTGCACAGTTGCTCACAGGCACAAACCGTTAAAAGATCACAACATAGCAGATTTGAATCTGCCTGCACACAAACAGAAAACATGAACTGACAGGTTTCGTCTGGAGTGTGCTGCCGTGCCGTCCTTGCAGAGGGTCTCTGGGTCCAGAACATGATGCTGATATTACATAACACAGGGCTGTCCACTCTGTCTGCTGCATAACTCCCCTCAGACGTCCCCATGTCCAACACTGTCCAGACATGGAGACCAACTGTCCAGTCCAGTCTTAGCACTGACTCATTTACGCTCACGGCTATCAGTTCTCCATCCTAAATGTATCTCCGGGTTTGGTCACACGTGGTTCCTGTAACTATCAGAATCAGAATTAATTCTTCAAATGCATTGTAATTACATGACAGAAAAATATATTTTGGTGGAATAGTGACGAAAGGTTTAATTTAATTTAATGCAAAGTCCCAGATGCAGAATGATATGGAGAATAGTTGAAAATGTATATGTGAATTAGAATTAATAAAGTGATGATATTAGAAGATTATGTTTATTGTATTGGTGTGTTGTAATCCCGTGTGGGATGAGCTACTTATGTAGCAAGACACGAAAATAAAATAATTCATTCATTCATAATCCAATATGTTGATGCCTAATGGAATTGGTTTTGTGCGTGTAAAATTGCTCCTCTTTCCAGCCTTTGTCCATGGCAACTCAGTAATCCTGGTCAGAGTGACAACAAAGAGACCTACTGTTTGTGCAGGGAACAAAGAACCTCCCTAAGGTGACGGTGCAGGGGTGCAGGGGAATGTCTTCACCAAATGGCAGGGCCGACTCTGAAAGCTGACTGGACTACACCACGATGCCAATTCTTCTTAACTGTGCCCTTGAGGTACAAGCCACGGCTGAGTGGGCAATTGAACTCTGTGCCTGTCCAGATGTTGCCCTAATTTACTACGACTAGCAGCGTATGTGGCCCATTTACATGCCCTCGCACCCAGTGTGTGTGGATGCGTTGCCTATGTGTGTACAACGTCAGCATCTACAGGATATCAGGTGTTGTAGCATCCACCCCATTGACCTCCCATGATTCATTTTGCCTGCTTGCTTGGCTGGCTTCCTGGTTCAAGAGGGTCGTTTTTTAACTGCCTTGGTTCAACATCCTCACACCAGTTTCACAATGTTTCAGTGCCCTTTGATGAGAATGGTATTGTGAAGAGGCTGAACAACACATTGCATTCTTGGCTGACGTTTTTCTCTGTTTCATGGGACAGTTCAATTGTTACATTTACAATAGGGAACAGATACTTATGTCCTTTGCCCCGCCCCATAGCATCTGATGTCACGCTGACGTTCAACTCCACTGAGAATCAATTGGCAAAGAAGGGAAATGTGACTACCCAGGCAAATGTTCTGGGAATATAGGTACATTTTCTGATCCAGGACTGTTGAAATAAAGTACCATGAAATAAATCTCATTTGCTGTACGTGTTCAAACAAGCATTCTACGGTATGTATGTACTGCACATGAAATCAGTCTTCAATTCACTGTCAATTAAGTCAAGGCTATAAACCTTGATGACATCAAAGAGTAAAGTCTTGGTTCTCTAGATTCTCTCTTTGGGAGAGAGTCCATATGTTTGCACATGTTTGATTAAATTGCCCTTGGTTACAGGAATAACATATGTTCAATCTAAAATTGATTGGTATCCACCATTAAAACCTTCAGTTTGCTAATAACATGCTAGCGGTATTGTAAATTGCATTGTTTTGGGACTAAGGGAAAGTATTCTCTCCTGAATCGAATGGGATTTCAGAAGTCAACAAAACACTTTCACAGATGGCAAGGAGAGAGTGTGCACCTCTATGGTCCACAACAAACATGGCTGCTTCTGATCCAACCAAGTCACTCAGATAAAGGCTCTAGTCTGGGCTGTTGCTTTAGTGTCATTCAGTTGGCTCTACCTTGCAGGTGTGACCCAGTGTACTGCGTCATTGGAGGTAATTAGCACTAGTTTGGAGCCTATGGTACTATATTTAGAGGAGGCAGCGTGAGGGCACATGGGCTGGTTGTTGGGTCGGCACCTCTGCCACATTCCTAGGCATCGGGCCAGTTTAAGACACCTATGCAGCTGGCGGCATGCAGTCCCTCCCTACCAGATGTGATGTATGTTTGAAGACCAATGAGAGCGGCAGCCCTGAGCAACCTAAGAAGTGACAGGGTGGCAGTGAAGATTTCCAACAGCCTGTAAGGGTGAAGGTGTGCCAAGTGCTCCTATCTGTCTGTCTGTCTGTCTGTCTATCTGTCCATAGTGATTATATAGTGACCACACAAAGAGCTCTTTTCCATTCCAAAAATGCATTGCTTAAAATGTGCTTTTCATTATCCCCAAAACATTGAGGGTCCAGTTTCCAAAAGTGTTTTGTCATGTCATTTTGTAAGAGTACGTATTGTGTTTTTCAAATGATGGATATCGCATTTTGGAGCAAAACCCTCCATATTAACCTTTGCTTAATTATGCTGTTAACCCTTTGTGAATTGCACGTCTGATTGAGACACTCTTTCCTTTCCTCGGTCTGAAATGACGAGCCAAAGTTTCAGACCCATCCAGTGACTCCCTGGTTTTCTGTGACTGACTTTAATTCAGGGTTGAAGCGATGCTTGAGTATGCTTGAACCTTAATGAGAGCTGCTCTGCATGCATGCAGTGACATGGAGCTCCTTAAAGGACGTTATTAGCACTGGTAATAGGACCGAGAGAGCCTGTCAAGCTGACCGAGACACAGGGCCGTATTCACCAGCCCTTTGTGACCCTCAATAGCTGCTCAAACACAGCCGCCCCAGGCTTTTTGATCAGGCGTTTACACACAGTGGTAAAGATAAGCACTGCAGCTCCTGTAGAGATGATGCAACCGACACACTGTTGGAGACATATGTTCACTTTGATCCTAGCACTTTGATCTTTAACTTCAGAGTGAAAACACATTGTAAGTACGTGAACAGTACAACGACAGGAGGGTGTTAAGTATAGGGGTTATCGTTTTGATAGTTTGCAAGAAACATATTGTAAAGGGCGCACGGTGGCGCAGTGGTTAGCACTGTCGCCTCACAGCAAGAAGGTCCTGGGTTCAAATCTCACCTGGCCCTTTCTGTGTGGAGTTTGCATGTTCTCCTCGTGTTCGCGTGGGTTTCATCTGGGTGCTCCGGTTTCCTCCCACATGCAAATATGTGTTTGTGTGTAGTGTGGTGCATGGTGTGATGTACTATGTATATGATGCAATGTGAAGCCCTTTGAGACATACTTGTATAAAAGGGCTATATAAATAATGTTTGATTTGATAAAGCTTTTTGATCAAGCCAATACAGGTGACTGTTCAATGAAAGTAAATAATCAATTTATCAGACTGGTACATAAATAGGCCTACAGTAAGACAAGTACGGTTATGAATCAATGAGATTCAAATGTCACATGATGCTGTGTTCACAGTACAATCTCTACAGCCAACTGCAACATGCTGTATTTCCCCAGAAGTTCTAAAGAATCAAACTGGGAGAACAAGGTTTTGACTGATGAAACATCATGTCCGATACAGATAGTCATTATTTTGTATTTAGTATAGATAATTGATAGAATATAGTTTGCATATAAATGTATTTTGAAAATACTAAATATACTGTATGTACTCTAATAAATACAGTTCTTCCCACCAGTAGCTGTTAACTTTTTTTACAAAATTCCAGAATAAATTGTTGGTACAATATCCAATGAAGATGAAGGGCTTTGAGTGATGGATGGTTTAAAGTCTAAATTAAAGGACAACAACAAGTCAACAAGGGTGCCGGACATGGCTAGCTTTATTTAACACAGCGACAAAAAAGAAGAAGAGAAAGTGTCCAAAATATATTTCAAACAAATGTACATGTCAACCAAAAAAGGCACAAGTAGCTACCAAATAAATATTCACATCAACAACAACATTTTCATGTGACATTCTTAAAGATGTCTTACAAAGATTATAAAACAGACGGTATGTACAATCATACAACTTTAATAGGACATGCTTAGGAGTTTGACTGCACCATTGTACCACACACTGACTACAACACAAAGGCTGCATATTAACTGACATGGTCCATGAGCCGCTACGATCCCATCTTCAAAAGACTTGAGCCTGGCATAAGCTCCCTAACCCAAAGAGAAAACACTGGGGAAATTCTTGAACAAGCTTGGCAATAAAAAGCATAACTGGAGCTATAATGGATGTGGGTATGTATGTCTGCTTGTGAGCCAACCCTCTCTGTCGGCACAACCAACTCAAGAGCCGGTCTCTGTTTCCTATGCTGAATAGTTGCTAGGCAATGCTGAGGAATTTGTTGTGTGACCATGAACTGGAAGCCTTTGTGCAAATCAGCACTTCTGACTACTAGGGGCAGTCCACATCTCCACAAAGACACTACAGCCATCTCAGGGAGAGAACACCTAAAACAACACTGGGACTCATGTCAAGCTTTTAAACACCAAAGGGAAAAAACACACAAGTCAACCGAGAAAACGAGCAATGGAAAAATAG
Source organism: Acanthochaenus luetkenii (assembly GCA_900312575.1). Taxonomy (NCBI): domain Eukaryota; kingdom Metazoa; phylum Chordata; class Actinopteri; order Beryciformes; family Stephanoberycidae; genus Acanthochaenus; species Acanthochaenus luetkenii. Next base: position 13,263 of record OMOT01038979.1, read on the forward strand.
CTTTCTTTGGACAGGGCCAGCCTGTGCATTTTGATTACTTGTTTGACTTAGTCCCGCATTATTTCCCCCTTTCCCCCCTCACACTAGCCCTTTTTAGAAGATGATTTTTAGACGTTTGAAGGTTTCCAAGTAGTTCCAATGTTAAAAAGATATACTGTTTTATTATGATTACGTAATATTGACAGCAAAGTCTAGCGTCTTCAAATCAAATCGCATTGTTCACCCTTATTCACATATTCTGATCTATCTCAGAGCACAACGTTGTCATTGGTTATCCTACATACCAGTGGCTACTGACAGGGAGGAGGAGGAGGAGGGGCAAACACAGATCAGCAGCTTCTTTGTACAGCAGAGATGGTTTCAGTTCATTTGCCATAACACGGAGGTCCATGGAGCGCTATAGCGTGACAGTAATCACAAAGCTGCATCTTTATTGCCACACAGGTTACTTTGCATCACAAGCACTTAAATCATTATTGCGTCATGGTTAGAAGCATAGAGATCAATGCTGCGCACACACAGCTAACCACACGTAACCATGAAGCCAAAGATTTAAGGAGGTTTCCCCTCCATATATTTGTTGTAACCTAAGTGCTGCTTATTGGAGGTCAACAGATTAACGAGAGTGTACGACACAAAAACTAGAGTCATCTTGGAAGAGTAAAGTCAGAGGGTGGGGGTGCTACATTGGATCGTTGAAAGTGAGAGAAATCCACAGGCGTATTTCTCAAATAAAAATCGGAAAAGAATTTCGGGAACATGATATGAAAGGCGTTTTTTCAAAACTGCATACCATTTGAGCATTGTCGAAAAGTCAACAGTGCAATGCTACAACTCTTTACTGGAGACTATTTGAAACCGGAAACCAGATTTTCCCCATTTGTAATCGGCCCGGCACTCAGGCATTATCCTACGCTTACAGGGGTCCTTTAGGCTTCGACTGGCCTCAATAACCAGCCAACACGTCATACGCGGCGCTCGACAGTTGGGCATTGAACCATTTGTTTATATGCCCCTAGTCACAACAAAAGCATATTTTCGTATCTGTTAAAATGTGTCTGTCTCTTCACCAAAGCACTGTATTAAGATAAGAGTCCAGCTATGACATCAGCTACACTGGAAGCTAAACGTCCTTTTTCTGCGTGTCCTCATCGCTTCAATCATTTTGTACACACAGAACCTCTTCAGCCTCCTCCATTTCTCCATCCTCTCCACTGAGAGCCTATGGAGCAGGGCTGTCCAGAGCTACACAACCTAGCACCAACCATCCATCCAGGTTGACGTACCCTAGACGTCTGTCTGCACAGCGGCCCATGCTAACGGCACGTACGCCCGTATCCCTGCTCTCAATCGGACGAGGAATAGTTCTCTATGAAATAGCTCCCACTGTGGTTTGTCCCGCTACTGCCTCCACACCTCTGTGCCTTCACGGGCCAAATGGGGACACCAGCAATATGCTATTTCACACCTCACAGACCTTACTAAGAGGGATGTACAGGATTTTGCTAATGCCTGATATTTTCATGCTGGATTTATTTTTGTATTTAGAAAAATATCCATTGAATTGTCTGAGAGGCGTTTACATCGCAAGATTAAACGTCACACGTTGCACATTTCCAATTTGGACAAAATCAACATGTGCCTAGAGATAGTAAATCTGACGGATGTCACGCCATTGTAGTTGCATACTGTTTACAGGTGATACAAAAATGATAGCTTGATGATCAAACCTCGATTGATATTGTTTGTTAAAAAGCAAGATAAACAGATGGATGTGCGCTGAAAGGTTCAGGAGCAAGTGGACAGCGAGGTGTCCACCTCT
>OMOT01038981.1:6952-20027 GCA_900312575.1 Acanthochaenus luetkenii
CACCTAGCAACCAGCTAGTAATAACCTAGCAACCAGTAATAATCACATTGCAACCACTAGTAATTACCAAACAACCACATACTAACACCCTAGCAACCACTAGTAATCACCTAGTGACATGCTAGTAATGAATAATAATCACCTTGCAACCACTTACTAAACCCTAGCAACAACATAGTAACACCATAGCAAATATTAGTAATCACCAAGGAACCATCTAGTAACACCCTAGCAACCAGTACTAATCAACTGGTGGCCATCTAGTAACACCCTAGCAATCATTATTAATCACCTGGCAACCACATACTAACACCCCAAAAAACACTAGTAATCAGCTAGCGACCACCTAGTAACACCCTTGCAACCACTTAGCAACATTCTAGCACCTAGCAATACCCTAGCAACCTCCTAGCAAGACCATATCAATCACTTAGCAACAACTTAGAAACCACATAGTAACACTTTAGCAACCAATAGTAAGCACCTAGCGACCACATAGTAACACCATAGAAACCATAGTAATACCCTAGAAAACACCTAGTTACATTCTAACAACCAATAGTAATCACCTGATCATTACCCCTAGAACTCAAAATAGTAGGTCTCACATACATACACACACACGTGCACACACATTCACTTCACCTTATCAGAAACTCCAGATGGAGGAACCGTGTCGAGAAAAATGACAATGTGCAGTGAGGCATGTGTCTATTCATTATCATTATCAGGATTACAGATGGAGGGAGCATACATACTGAAATATGTACTGACTGATATGCTGAGAATGTACAGAAACAGACAGAAGATCAGAAACTGTTCCATCTGATGTACAGATCCGCCTAGAGCATGTGCTCACATCTTGACTGAACTATTGAATATCGGAGGAAAACTAATGTGCATTTGGTTTGAGACTGGATTTGTATCTTAAAGGGCTCTGAATGTACTCTCAAAACCTGAAGCAAGTTAATGTTATTAGATTGCTAGTTCACTGGGTTCTTATAGTTGGGTTAATGACAGAGGAGGAAAGTTGTACCTACCTGTATTTTATAAGACATATTCTGTCCACATAATCTCATTTTTTGAAGTACTGATTTTTGTATATTATTTATTAAGTATTAGACAATAAATTATCAGATATTTTCTTACAGAGTGTTGTTGTGTACTTACTATACCTTTCCATAAGTTAAAATACAGGTTAGTACACTGGAATAAGGCCATTGTAAGTCAAGTGTTACCAGGTTCAGTAGCTGTTATAACATTTGCAAAACATCTCACATGAGGGAAAATAATTTGACAACGGTGAATAGAAAAAACCCAGCAACCATCAGATGAAGTACTCAAAACAGCGGTTACCTAGTAAGGTTAATAATGGCAAAGTTTTCTAAAGGAAATCGAGATTCGAAAGGACTCAACTTCCGCTCAGCCGGGGTGGCATCTGTTAGGTAGATGACCTTTGACAACATGAAAAATAACCTCAGAACAAAGTGTTTACACCTGTTAGAATGTCATATGTTACTAGGCTTCCCCCGCTACTTATGTTAATACATCCTGTTCAAAAAACATATTCATGTACCATTTGGTGTTGTTGATACTGATAATGATGATCACTGTCATCATGAGGATCACTGGGGGTGAAGGAAAGGTATTATGTACACAGAATAATCATGCATTAACCTGCTCATTTTGGCACCAATAAATTATATATTTGAAGAGTTTCAATAAAAAATTAGACATCCATTATTTGGAGAGAAATAAAGTCACATATACTCAGAAAAAAAGATAATTCCCACAAAAGTAAAAAGCAGGAATATTAAAAGTTATTAGCTATCTCAAAACTGTTGGTTACAAAATAGCAGCCATTTGTATATTCAAAGCATTTAATTATTGTTAAAATTGATATATAGGGATTTGGAATTAATCCATTGATTTGCAAACTTCACATGTTGAGTAATCAGCAATTTACTTCGGCAACTACAAGGTCATGGTAGTCTATATTATTAGTTTATTACTACTGGTGTATAAATGTATAATTCTCATATCAAACAGCACACAGATGGTAATACATGTGTACATACATACATACATAAGTGTATTAATTCATAGCAGAATACTAAATGATGGTAAATATCTCCATTTCAAATACACTGCTTCAGTTTTGCAATTAATGAGTAAACCCCCTGGCCTGCACCATCACACAGACATTGGTTTAGTTCAATATGATAAAATATCTCAACTTCCAGTCTGCGATGTTATATAACGTCTTTGCCACTGGTTTAATTTTTACCTATGCTAATTAGGCTAAACCCAACCCCCCCTCAGTGCTCAAAACAGCTTAGTAAGCGCTCACATCACACACATTTCTCTGGGAAGAAGTGAATCATCGACACATCGTCAATATGATTTTCACAATGAATCACAATCACTGAGAAGAGACTATCACTTACTTAAGCAAGTCTCCAAATGGCTTGTCAGCAAGTATCAAAGCATAATCCTCCGAAGGCTACAACACGTAACAACTTAATGAGAGACTGATTTTGAGGTGTGATTCCTGGAGCCTGACGTTAAGGTGAACGATGGAAAGTAGTACTTTACTGATCCCACAGTGGAAAACAGACACCAACTAAAAGAAACCGAACACAACCAGGACGCTGCTAACAGAGACATGACTAATCAGGAAAATACGGAGAAAATATAAGTCAAGCGGCTTAATAGTGAACGGTGTGGTAGACTGCAGGATTAATGTAAAGGGCAAAAACAAGCACAGAGGAAGTCAATGAAGAAACCAGGAAATCTATATCTATGTAGAAGAGTTTTTCATTCCTATTTACAAAACCCACATGTCATCCATCATATGAAAGAATGAAAATATTGCTAATGAAAAAAAATTGGTGTCACTTATTGTAATGAACATTTTGTGCTACTGTGGAGTCTATAGCCTTTCATCATAAACTATATGAAGCCAAAATACAGTGAAGTGTCCGTCAGTTCTAACTGTCTTCTACAAATTGATAAGCGTAGTTCTGCTCTGAATGGAAACTGTCACTTTAAAGTAGTGTGTCAGTAAAGTATGGACAATTTTTTTTACATTTAAAATCGGCCTCTTCATAAATGTGTGCAAAACAGAGTAACAGCCAATTGTGTTAATTCGTTTTTTTTAAAAATGATTAAAAAGAAAAGGACAAAAAAATCGTGGACTAATTCTTGCAAAAAATGGGATACCAGAGTGTGTCCTTGCTGTATGCTTCACCAAACATTTTCACATTGGAGTGATAAAAGAACAGATGGAAAAGGGAAGCCAAGGTATTCTTCCTTTGTGTACAAAAGTTGAAAAAGCTATTTTTTCCAGAGCTGTAGCCAAAATAACTTTGAACATGTGCACACAAAAGAAGAGTGCCTTTGTTCAAGTAAAAACAAGTTACTCTGAAGCAAACATATTTTCAGTCACATATAATTTGCACAAAAAGACCAAATTTCATTACTGCCTCATTTCTCTTCTTTTTTGGGGGGCTAACGACATGGGCTCAACTTTCCTCCGTCCAGGTATAAATACAATGCCCACTTCCTTTCATACCAGCAGTGGCATCTTCAGGTGAGTGTTGAGCATACGGCCTCATTCTGATGGGAAATCCAACATTAATTAACGCAAATACATTTGCAATGAAACTGAGTTGAAGAAATCTACTGACTTTAGATAAAAGATTATAGACCAATACATGTGAGTTTTTCCAATAATGCAGATTGTATGTTCAATCGTTTTTGACAAAATAGCACATAATCATGTTGTCTTCTTCAGACTGAGTTATTGGTTCTTGTCATAATTTTTTTCTTACCGTTTTTTAACCTTATTTCCTGTGGAAAACTCCCCCTCTGAATCATTTTGAAGCATCTCCCTGTAGCTACCTAAGAACAGGAAGACAGAATGAGATATACTGTACGGAAGTTATAAGGTAAGGAAAAATCATACTATTTTGCACCCAAATTTAGATTATCAAGCACTGATCTTCATTTGGTGATTTCCTACATAGAAAACACCAGGAGGTTTTCGCTGAGAGCGTGTGGCGGTCATTGCTGGCATACATTTTGAATTTGGTGTTTTAAATTTTCAGTCTACATTGTACAGTAGATACCGTACATGTCCCATTACTTTCACTTCAGAAACGTATCATAGGAAACACAATGCATGAAGGCAGTGGCATGCACAACATCTTTCAGGGTAATTATTATAGTTATTGGAGTTTTTGCCGAACATCCTGCATGCCCTTACTGTTTTACATCGTCGTAGCTAGTTTTCCGTTGCTTTTATCACGTTATTGTGCTTATTTGATGTTTAATGCACGCTCATGTTGGTTTTATGTTGCTGCTCTGTCGGAGCCGAGCTGCTACACACTGTACCGATAACAAATTCCACCAGCCTGGCTGTGTGGTCGTTAAACTGAATGAATGAGATATTTTGATATTTTTCTCTCGACATAGTTGTTTCTCAAAGTAAATATTTTGAAATAAAGGCTTAATGTTAAGAGTTACTGAAAGAAGAGGCCGCCAGTTGTAAGCCGTAATTGTGTCAAATCAAGCTTTGCTTTCTGTTTAATGTTTAACTATAGCTGGCAGAAGCGTCTTGCTTTGGTTGATCTTTTTGGCTTGAATGGGCTGTGATTGACAGACGGCGGGTCCTAATGTAGCTGCAGTGAATGGTAGCTACTGGTTGAAAGATTTCTTTTGGACAGGAAAATGCCTCTCTCATCCCTTTGGTATCCTTTAGTATAAAGCATCACAGACTAATGATGCAACCTTACAGGATTTATGGGTATTGAAGTCCTCAAAATAGAAACAGTTGCCTCTCGTTGCCATTTGGGGCCGCCAGTGTGTGAATTTGCCTAGTGCAATTGTAGAGGAAAAATCTACCCAAAACACTAACAGTAAAAAAACTAAACACAGCTATTGGTGATGACCTTGCATCCATTTTGTTGTTTGGTGGTGTATTTTTCTTATTCCCGTGGATAACTGGCCAAATGCAGACGACATGACATCACGTTGAGATATTTAAAGAGCAGCTACAAAGGAGTTTGGAAGCAGAAAATTTTTTCAGCTGTCGCAAACATCAACGGTGAAAGTCAGGTTTTGGTATCAGCTGCTCAGAATCAAAGAGCGAGGGCTTCTTTCTATAGCCGCCATTTCACATAGACATTCCACAGTCATACAGCAAGACATCCATCGTAGACGAGGCAGGGATATCAATTTCTCCATTGACTCAATAGACCAGAATGCAATGCAGCCACAACTTGACATGTTGCACTGAGTACGGGGCGTGGTTGCCATCATAGACACACCCCAATGATCGAAAGCAACAAGTTCACGCAACTTCTCTGGGGGTTCTCAAGAGGCATTCTGGGAAACGTAGGAAATCACTAACTGAAGTAGAAGTAGACAATGCAGGTTGAGGGAAAGTGGGTACACCAAAAAAAGTTCATTAAACACTTCAAAATAATAACAAAAAGTACTAACAGTATTCACAGTTGTTGTTGTTTTTACAAAAACATATCTGCCAAAGACAGAAGTGTTTTTCTAGTTTAGCTGCTCTGCTTTCTGGGAGTAACGTTTTAAATGAAAACTATCAGAAAGTAGATTATTGACACATTATTCCAAAAATTACGCAGTAATGACTGGAAATAACTAGATAGAATAGATGTAATAACTCTTTATAGCATTAAAGAATGATGGTAACTACTGAGCAATATACAAGTTTTTTAAAAAAAAATGCTTTTACCGGTAATTTTATTAGATAACTTCTGAAAATGTAGAACGGTGCTGGAGGTGAAGGGTAAACTAGTTCAAACAGGAAGAAACACACCGTCTCCATTGATGTATCTTCTAGAGGGGAGGGACATTATTACAGAAAGTGTGCAGAAACAATATTTTTACATTAGGTTTTCATTTGCTTATAATGTATAATACATTATATATTTTAGAAAATACATATGACAATGTACAATATTCACATAGGTATATAAACGTGCTCCATAGTAACTCTACACAAATAACAACAGAAAACAACAGAAACCCCAGAATGGGCTGAGTAGTTACCAGTCATTCTAATGCTATAAAGAGTTATTACATCAATTTTACTCTGAAATTACTTAGTTATCTCCAGTCATTAATGTGTAATTAATGGCCTGTAATTTAAAGGGTTACCTGATGCGGAGATTTGAACCCACAACCTTCTTACTGTGAGGCGACAGTGCTAACCACTGTGTCATATCCTGCTGCATGCCCATTAATACAAAAAAAACATCTATAATAGAATGGTACAATAAAATGATGTATCTGTATTTGGAAATGTTTCCTCTGTGAAAGGTTGCTCAGGTTATTTATACGCCTCATGCTTTTTTCTCTTGCGTACAATGGCATCATATATCAAAAACATTAAATCAAAAATCTCCTACACTTCGAAGTGTCAATGTTATTGGGATGCGTGATATTTCGGTATATGAGTAATGAAAACCCACACGTTGATAGTAGTACCAGTATGAGGCATCCGCAACTTTCCATACTGTAATGTGGCTGATTACAAGATCCAAACAGGAAATACTTCTTCTGACACATTTGTGGCAAAGATATGGTGACTCTCAAAAATGCCCTCTCGTTGAAATAGTGTAATAGTGTAATAGTGTCTCTATCATTCCAGCCTTCTCCACTGGAGTCACAGGCTGGTGCGACAGTTTCCCTCTGCTGCACCACCATGCAGTCAGACCGGATCATAATCTCAGTCGTATACTCTCAACAGTTTGTGGCCAAAGCTTTTCATAGCCTTGTTAAAACAAATACTTTGACTTTGATGGTAGTCTTATAGAGGAGACAAGACTTAGGTGGAGAAGATAAGCCAAAATGAGAGAGCAAAGTGTAAAGCCACAAACAAGTTCAGCACTCTCACTTTCTACTGAATTCCTGTGGGTGTGCATTTGCATCATACATGTGGTGGTCGCTGTTTGGTTACTGTATAGATGCACGCTTCCCTACCGCCTTGAAGAAATCTCTGATCTGGCAAGCAGATAGTTGAAAGAACGGTTTCTGCAGCAACACGTTACTCAAGGAATACATTTACAAAGCATTCTAAGGGTATGCATAATTATTTACAATGCCATATAACTAATGGCATATATTGATACCCAGACTAAATTACAGCCATAATGTGACTCTTTATTATTTGCTGCATGAAGAGACATATCACGTTATGAGCTTGTTATAAAAGCTTCTAAAGGCTCATACACCATTATGACCAAAAATATGCAATATATGTAATATAATGTAAGCCATCATACTGTAGCTGTCTTGCCTTTTAAGTAAACTGTTACATGTTCTGTTAATCTTAAAACGTAGACCCCAGTTGCATCATATCAGTAATTATACACTGGAAATTTGAAAGCATTCAGAAGGGGTCTGGTCCAATATAGTTTCACTTGACACACTGACTGAAAAACAATGATGGCACGGTATGCAATAATACACTTCCAGGAACTATGTTATCTGATGAGGAAATACCATCGGGTTTAGCATCGTTGACAAACACAAATCCCAGTGGTTACAGGTCGCAAAACATAATGCACCATGCTGCATAAAAGTAGAGCAGCATGCTCTCCTACTCATTCTGTAGACTGCTGTGCTGATGCTATCAGTGTGTGTGAGTGTGTGTGTGTGTGTGTGTGTATGTCAGTGCACCTGTGCACAACCACAGCCTCTCTATCAAACAGCCCTGTTTGCTCTGGTAAAGGAACTGAAGGCCTTCACATTTACGGCAGGCTTCAAGCACAAAACAGCGTAATGGGTGTTGTTCATTATAGATTCGGCTTGATGATACTATGCTTTGATGCGTTTAGACTTTCGGGGATACTTTTCAAAACATCATAAGAATCCATGTTGCACTTCTGTATAACGCATGGCCATGGGGTAGTTCTCACTTGTGGTTCTAATGCCATTTTTAATCTTTAGCCAACCTCTCTTTTAGTCTCTTTTTTCGTTTGGCCGACTTAAAAGCACCGACAAGAACGTTCCTGCATGCATACCACATACATACTATTGCAATTCAATACAAAGGAAAGCATTTTGTACATTGTTTTCCCATTTGGATCAACAATTGTGTTGCACTTCAATTGTGTTGCAGCCTCTTCATTGCTTTTCATCCTAATATTTTCTTGAGAAAAAAACAAAAACGGAAAAGGAATAATTATTCAAGACTATAAAACTTAATGTTGAGACCCACTCTATTCTATTCTATTCTTCATGGATTGCTACTACTTATGGATTGTTGGACCGATTTTGGTTTAATTACTTTATATTACTGTTGGTAAGTCATCACATTTCATTAGTTCAATGATAATCTTGTAACGTTACAAAACTAACCCTTTTTAGTTTAGGCTACAGCGTGCGATACACTTTACGGCCTTATTGTCCAGACTTCCGCTCTCACCATAGCAACTAACCCTTAAAATGCCATAGGCGCCATTTTATGGTGTACTGGTCAAATGAACACGGCAAACAGTGGGATGTCCGTTCTATCCAATCCAAATTCTATGCTAACAACTTATCCTGGTAACTGCACTGTTTAGTTGCTAGGCTAAAACGTATTTAAATTACTTATTCACACTGCAAATAATGCTTGATAGTAATACAAATGAGTGAATAAATAACTCGAAGTACAACCACAACATGGAAAGGGCAAGCAGCTAGAATGTCCTCCTTCTCCTCCTCAGACCAGGGACTTGCTGTCACCACCAACCTCTGGAAGCCAGGTAGGAAGGCAGCCTCTCCTTCTGACCCAGTTCCATCCAGTTCTCCACTCAGAGGAAAACTAGCGCTAGGGAAAAACTGTCAATCCAAAAATGACATTATGAAATCATGTTGGAAGATCCGTACTGTATAGTGGCAGCTTTCCAGGCGCAGATAAAGGGGCAGTAATGGCATGCGTCATTGCATTTTTTGAGCAATGTTTCTTTTTGATGGAAATTGCGAGGGAGACCTTCCTGTTGTGCTGGCTTGACACGTGTTTATTGATACACATTTCCCTGGTTTGAGGACAGGAAGCCTCACAGGGGGTTAACACACACACATAAGGGGAATTTATTGTAGCACACAGTGGACAGACAGTGAATGTAGATGGAAACTATGTAAAGGTTGTGTGTGTTCAGGTTGTGTTATTGTAAATCCCGAAACAGAAATAGGCGGCATGCTAGAATCATATGGTTACCAACTGTAGCTCCTTTCTTCTTCCTCCACATAGACACATCAATTGAGAATTGATACTAGCACCAAAAGTATCAATACCATAAAAGCTACTCTTTTTTTGATCGGGGCATTTTTATTTGATCATTTGCATTACTAGATGTATTGTTGACTTTGCTAACTCATAAAATGTATTTTTTTACCACTAAAATCTGTCCTGCATTTAGATTTTAGTCTAATTAATATATTCATATTTAGGTAATCATTTGGTTGTTGTGCAGAGCTTTCAAGATTTAGCCTAATAACATCTGGATTTTCTCGTATTAACTTGTAAAATGTATGACAACCCCCCCTCCATTCCATGCTTGCACGGGAGCAGCATTTACTGATGGAAAGTAGTAGTAGTAGTAGTAGTTTATTAGTGCTTCACAGTCACAGACTGAAATCGCACAACAATTCACATACATAAATGCATCATATAAGTAGAGACATTCAACTATAATATATTCACAAAAGTATTATAAAATAATTTAAAACAACAAATACATAAATAAAAAAGAACAGTATCAGTATCAGTATCGATACCTGGGATCCTAGTCTTTGTATTACTTGGTATCGGATCAAAATCAATCGCCCATCCATACATTCAGTATTTCAAAGCATCATCTTCCTTTCTGATATGTTAATGATTCACAAGCTGCTTTCCTGTGAACAATTTTTCTGAGTCAAAATCTGTTTGATTAGTACAAAGCCTAGACCTCCGTTTATTAGGGCAAATCATCATTTTTCCAAATTAGCATTTGAGTGTTACTTTGAGAAATATTTATTTCCAATATATGAAAATGTCAGGGTTTAATATTTACAGATAATCCCTGTTACGGCTGGTAGTACCATGATGGCCTCATCTCACCACAAAACTCTTCTACAGCAGGTAAGACAGTCTGAGTGTGACATGTTCTGCTTTTGAACGTTCTCCACTCAACTCCAGCCATCTGTTGCAACCACATCTTTTTTTTAATGGTTTGTTGCCCACAACTTGTAGCTGTATTTTCACCAACATGGTATAAGTATAATCATATATGAGTAATAAGTAGTATTACTTACTTATACATATTGTTATTTACTATTCTCAGGCATACAAAAAACAGTTGCTATCCTGTAAATATATATGATAACAACAAAACCAAGGTCTTTGAATCCTGTATGTTTGTTGTGAAGGAAGCATTAAATATCTATAACAGATATTTTCAAGAAAGGTTCCCATGAAAATATGATAATAAAAAAAAAAATATATATATATATATATACTGTCTATACACTGGGATGTTTTGCCTTTTAATCAGTCAAGTCACGTTTATTTTCAGAGCACTTCCAACACACATTATAACAGTTCTTTTCAGGAAATAAAGGGCACAAATACAGGTACAAATGATGATGTTAATAGATATAAAGGCACTGGGCAACACCAGGGCAGTCAGCAGTAGAAGTAACGTTAAGTCAATGGCAAACTACAGGGAAGTAAACAAAGAGGAATGGCTGGCAGGGTGTAGCACCAGTTGATCAGCAGTAGGCCCTATGCTGACTTCAAAGCTGCACTAATTTTAATGTAAAAATCAGCCTCACAATTGAGAAATTTCAGGTAAATTCTATTGTCACTGTTGGGAAATCATCTTCCTACAGGAAGAGATTCATCCTTAAATCCAAAAGTGCAGTGAGCGAGCGAGCGCTCCAGCCAGAGAGAGCTGGACTCACCAACAATGGCTGTTCACCACTTCCATCCCACCACACACTAAAGAGGAGAAATTTTGTTGACTGACATCACAGGATTTACTTACGTAACGTAATAACGACCTAGAATTCTGCTCAACATGATTCCAAGTGCAATATAAAATGACCCAGTCTCCGAAAACAAGAACAATACTTCAGACACGCATCTGTATTTAGGCCTCAGTAGTGCTTATGTGTATATTGTACAGTATATGAGTAATTAATGTGGCATTGTTAGTGTGTTTAATGCAGGATTTTGCAGTTCGTGTGTATAGTAAAAGGTTATGTATGTATTGAACAGCTTTTGGATACATCTCTTTCCAGTTTTGAGCAAACCTGTGGAAGTAATATGCTGTTTTGGACCTTGTTTTTCTCTCCCCAGTGTTGGGCTGGTGTGGAAAGCAGAAGGCAGAAGCAGTACAGGCCGTCGGTGTTGCGGCAGGTTTCTCAAACAGCTTCTAGACGACAACATGGTACACAGACATTTGACTGACCCTCACTGCATTGGGAATGCGCAAGTGGGATAATCAAATCAATGTGTGCAATATGATAAATTCTCTATGGAACACAATCAGTTGCTCGCAGCCATTGTTGGAGCTGAGGTCCTCCAATATGGCCACGGGGGTGGGGGTGGGGTGTGTGGGGGATGGTTACATCACCTGAAAACCTTCTATTACGATGCCACAGTGTTTTGTGTTATTTCTTTTATTATTTTATTACTTAAAAACGTAACAGTAAAGCCAGAAACGCACTTGAATTGTCAGACGCACGCTTTTTCAAACGTTTTCAATGGCCAAACGTTCACCCAAGGCGTCCTGTGGAGCGTCGAACTGCCTTGATGCGTTACGCTGAACTTGGCTACATTTTGGGAGCTTCAAAAGAGAACCAGCTGTTTTTCATGAGGAAAAAAGATCTAAATAGACATGTCCCTGTTATGATGCATATTTAGAATGAATTCATTTGTCATTTGCAGTCATATATTACAATGTGTTTTTGGATTTCATTAGTAAGTACCCTTTGGCAGCTCTTCAAGTCGGCTAATTTGTGTGCTAAGTTTATAGAATAGAAAGACTATACCGGGTTGTAGAGTTTATGCTAAGATATATTATCCAAATTTCAATGGCAAATACCAGGGCCTTGGTGTTGACGCTTCACATCTACCGCCTGCAGCTCCTCCCGGAAAAAATAATCAGTCGTAGTGTCCTTGAGCAAGACACCTAACCACAAATTGCTCCCGTTGAGCAGGTTGGTACCTTGCATGGCTGCCTCCGCCAACGGTATGACATGTAAGTCGCTTTGGATAAAAGCGTCTGCTAAATGCTGTAATGTAATGTGTATTGGCCGCTTGATGTGAGTGCCACTGAAATAACGTAGGCGGTGTCCCGATAGATGATTGACAAGTGATCTCCTTCCTTGAAACATGCACACAAATTCCTCCCAAATATGAAAACCAAATGTAACGTCTTCCTGGGTTTATTTCAAACTTTGGACGAACCGTTGTGTGTTAACACAAGGCTGCACCTGATTGGTCGAACGCACCACTTGTTGGGCTGTTCTTGGTTTCTGTCTCCGGTTTTTAAACTGGAATAACCGCAGCTTCTTATGAAATGTTCTCTCATTTCATCTAAACAGTCCACCGAAATCTGTTACTGAAAATATTTGAGGGGAGAAATAGCCCATGTAGTTGCTGAATCTTGATTCATTTTAGATCTACAACGGCTAGTTTAAACTGGGGTTGGCAGTTTCGAGAGGCTCAACGTTATGCAAATGTTCTTCTCTTCCACTCTTGCAGAGAATGGTGTATCTCAACCCATCTCCCCGTGCAAGGCAGAGGTGGACACAGGACACCATCCCCAGTCATCTTCCCCACCCTCGGGCTCCTCTCCCAGGCAAACCCATCACTCCCTCCCCTTGAGGGGAGACGATCCAAAGCAGAGCTCCATGGTGGCCAGGCTTCATGATGGGTGACTGACTCCCATTTACACTGCATGACAAACTATGGACATTAATCAGAAGATTTCAGGCCATTATTCCCATGATCATCTCAGTTTGCTGTATAATTAATAGTTTGGCTGATATTATGTCGCACCAT